>JAHBCN010005972.1:0-51515 GCA_019359885.1 Listronotus oregonensis | reverse complement strand
CTATGAGAAGGTGATGAAAACTTTTAACTTTATTTCAAACGTAAACTTACTGTAACTATTTCCTTAGAGTTACAGAAACGTCTATTGAAAATTAAAACTGCTTCGTGTTAGACTGTATTGTTTACTACAAATGATATAATAGGCAAATAGTTTAATTTAATCCGTAATGGAAAGGTTTATGGATTTTGTTATTGCCTATTAAAAGCAGATGTTTAATTTAGTATTAAATTAATTGTCTGAGAATAAAACATAAAAAATATAAGTATTTTAGTAACATAACCAAAGGGATTCTGGGAAATTAAGATTAGGGTGTTCACTCTAAGGCTAGTCACTTTTCTTTACATTACTGGTCTATAGGTTTTACCATAGTCGAATACATTCGACATATGTTTACAGAAATAAAATAAACCTATTGTCATGAGAAACTGAGAGAGGTGCTAAGAGTTTTAATTTGCTAACATAAAAGAAAACCGGCACTTATGCCAGAATGAAATATGACATTTAGTTCTAGTAAAGGGTTTTTAAATTTTTTGTTCAAAACGAAAATTTCCGGAATAACCTGCGAGGGGTTATACCCGGACTAAAGAACATTCCGTATTTCGAGCGGAATCTCAGAAGAAATTTTTCCGAAGCTGTACGAACGACAACAAAACTCGTACTTTCGAAACTTAGAACAAGAACTTAAATATTCCGATACTTCACGGGAATATTTTCAACTTCCGAACTTGTTACCCGGTAGCCAGATAAATTCGTACTCCTCTAGAATGTCTTTCCCCCCGCACATCTACTTGACCACGCCCCTCACACGAATCACCCACACCGTGGGTTGTCTGTTTCTCCCCGAAAACGCCAATTGTTTTTGAGGACCCCCCATTATTTATTTTTGGTTGGTCCATTTTCTTTGCGAATAAGAACGTATGATTGTCGGTACCGCTGTTTAGAGATTGGTTTACCGTCGTGTCGGAACTTTTTTCTTTGTGATCAAACAGAATTTCGGTTTTTTTGTCGGCTTAATTTTTATTACAAAGGAGGAATTTTAATTTTATCTTTGAAAGGAAGTGGCTATAAAACATAGCTTTTCCCTTGTAGAATGTTTCTGCAATAAGCGGAAGCTAGATCTTTTTCCTCCGATAAAGATTGCGAATTTAGAGAGTTGCTCTCGGCAGTGTCTAAAGGTGCGTTTAGACCTGAGCACGCACCCCTGATCCACCGCGAATGCTCAAGTGTAAACGGTTATGCGCGCACGCTCACGCTGTGTGTTTCTATGCGCGAATAGCCTCCCGGGGCGATCCGCCGGCTGTCGGTCTCGATGCGATGCTCAAAAAAATTAATTGGTTCGCGAACGTCCAGTTTGAACGGGGTTGGGACTGTTGGGAGTATCTACGAACGCCCTACTTCAACGGGAATGTTTTAATTTTAAAAAAGGAGTGGGGTAACACCAGAGTTTTGCTTCTATTGCAGAATTCGAAAAACTTTTTTTTTATTATGGGATGCGAGGAACCAAAAAATATTATTCTAAAACAAAAAAACAAGATGCTTGGCAAGCACTTGAATAATTTAAATATTGCAAATGTGAGGAAGCACGAAAAAAGATAAAAAGTCTTACGGGCGTTTCGCCGTGAAAAAAGTAAAATTAGGGCCAGCTTTGAAACTGGAAAAGGTATGTACATGCATATGTATATCGGGTGTTGCTATGGGGGGGTTACAAAGAAAATCACCTGTAAATTTTCAAGTAGTAAAATATTGGCTCTCCTAATTATTTTAGACAAAATTTTTTTTTAGATATTTTGAGGGCACAAAAGAGTTGTACCCAATGTAGAAGCGAGCTCTTTTCAGCCAACAGTTTACAAATTATCTGCTAAAATGTGTTTCCATATTAGTAACTTATCATGCACCCTGCAGATGTACAATAATATAAAACCAGAACATTCAACAGTGACACGTCAAATCATAAATTCACTAGTGTCACTCCCAAAAAAAGGGAAAGGGGTTTTTGCTAGTGTTTTCATTATGTGCGAGTACTGCGGGGTGCATAAAAAGTTACGTAATAAAGTATTTTTGTCTGTTGTCTACGTTTACGAGATTTTTTCTTTATTATCAAATTATACATTAAAATAAATGCACCCGCCATCGTCGTCTTCCATTATAAACGCACTCCTGCGAACAACTGGATCAGCTTGTGCGTCGAAATATACATAAACCTATTTAAACGATTTTCCCAAACCCAAAAACGAATGCGTGCATGGATGCTCACTGCGTACGTGCTCAGGTCTAAACCCACCTTTAGGTATTCGCGGATGCTTTCGAGCGAGAAAAAGTTTATCACGATTCCGACGTAGGAACCCGCTGAAAATGGCCCCCCAAAGTCCCAAAAATGAGTTTCAGGCGAAAATCTGTCCAAATATGCGAATTAGAGAATTTTTGTTCAGACAAAAAATAAAGATTACCTTGAAATCCACAAAAATTGTCCTTACCATTTTCCATAACATTTCACACTGGCTAGATGTGGCTAACCGGCTAAAAAAATGCAGATGGGCAAAACAAATTTTTATCAAAACGCAAGAAAGATGATGAAGGAAATTTTCTGGGATCATTGAACACTTGCTAAGGTCTCATTATAAAAAAGAAATGTTAATAATAAACTATTTTTTCAAAAAATATCAAAAAATTAATGAGATACTTTCAAAATATTGTGAAAAAAAATTTTGACCGCTTTTTTTGATATTCTAGAACAGGGGTCTCCAAACTTTCCAGCCTTAGGGCCATACTGATTACTCCAGTAAGTTCCGAGGGCCAAAACCATATTATCATTGTTGCCGGTGGTAAGAAGTGAAATAGTCCACTGATGAAAAAAAAGTCCGAAAAAGTACACAACGTTTAAAACAGGCTGCAAATCGGACAAAAGGGTCCGCAAAAACGGGAACACTGCATATTATTAATTTTCCTGTCATTATCTGTAATTTCTAGATTAGTCGTAGAGTACGAGCCATGGGATTTAAAGTGACACGACATCTGGTGGACACAAGCGGAAATAGGTAGTACCTTCTATTGCTAACAGATGGTGCTAATAGCACGTACAGAATAATCTCGTTGGTTCGAGAAAGTTCTGGTGTCTTCGTCGTCTTCCATTATAAACGCACTCCTGCGAACAACTGGATCAGCTTGTGCGTCGAAATATACATAAACCCATTTAAACGCTTTTCGCAAACGCAAACGAATGCGTGCATGGATGTTCACTGCGTACGTGCTCAGGTTTAAACCCACCTTAACATTCATTTTATTATTTACTTGGTATGTTTTCATATGTATAGAGGGTGTCCGGAAAATGTGGGATATTGCCCGTATATGAAAAAAAAAACACGAAAAAAAATACTACAAGTTCATATAATTTTTTTTCGTATAGGCCCTTCTCTTCGGAGATATTGGCTCCCAAAGAGCCCCATGAAAACAAGATTTTTAGGCATAACTATTGTACCATCAGGTATATTCCAATTTTATTTTAATTAGATGTAATACCAATGTAAGACTCTTCAAATTACTATCAAAGAAAGTGTTTTAAATTGGCTCCATTTCTTGATTGATAAGAACTTTGGACAACGTTTTCTACGAACCTTTAAATAATGACTAAAAATAAAGTAATCTTTATTCATGCCGCTAATCCTAACTGTTTTCGAAAAAAAATAATTGATAAAGAACGTTTCACGAGGGTTTGTACTTACGTCATCAATGACGTCATGACTTGGAAAAAAGGGTTGTCGTAGCTAATTCATATAAATTCAATGCTGTTCACATTTTTAATTAAAGTTAGGCAATATCAATGCAAGTACAGTTACGTTACGTGTGGTAAAACAGCCTTCAGTTACTAGCTTACCTTTACTTTTGACACTATGTCATTGTCCAAAAAATATATCAAGTTCTTCGAACCATGCCACGCATATCAGTAGGAAAAAAAGTTCAAATTGTTACATTGCTGGAGGAGGGCTACTAAAGAAAAATCTGTTGCGGAGAGAGTCGGAGTGCCAAAGAAGTTCGGTTCATGATATCAAACAAAAATGCACGAGAGAAAGGAAGGTAGCGGTCGTCAACCGAGAAACAAAACGAAAACTTGATAAGCTGCGTTCGAAGAAACCCTTTTTAAAACAGCCTCTTCTGCAAAACTAGAAACAATTTTTCCTGGCTCCGACAGAACAGCACGGCGCTGCATCAAAAAATTTTTTGGGAGCTTCGATGCCGTCGAGGGGCCCAAAAAAACCCCTTTTTTAACAGGCAAATAAACAAGAAAGGGATGGATTTTGCCTAGAATACCTACCACGGGAAATACGTTTCTGGGAAAGGGTAATATTTAGTGATGAAAAAGTTTTCCAGTAAAATTTTTAATGGAAGTATGCGAGTATAAAGATCCCAAATTCAAGATTTGTAGAGACATACACCCAAAAGATAAAACAGAGTGGTAGGTTTTCGGTCAATATTTGGGGATGTATCGGCGCAGGATGGGTGGGCATTTGCCATCATATCCAGGGCAGATTTAAACCCCAAATTTTATCAAGAAATACTCCAAAATATCATGCCAGGGGTATAATGTCTATGGCAATGATTCTATCTATCAGCAGACAACTTTCCGGTCCATACAGCCCGAAGGGTCACCGACTGGTCAAGAAAAAACCCCGGTTAGAATCCTTCCCTGGCCATCGCGAAGTCCCGACGTAAACCCGATGGAAAATGTATGGGGACTGATAGTTAAAAAATCCAGTCAACACATGTTCAGCCCGCAAATGAAGAGAGTTATGGGCACAAATTCAAGAGGCGTGGAATAGTTTGACTGAGGATTACACTAGAACATTGTTCGCTTCGTTTCGAAAAGTTTGGGCCCTTGGTGATCGAAAAGAATGGAGCTATCATAAAATACTGATTTTTGTTTTATAGTTTATTAGTTGATATTCAATTTGATTTTAGTTTTCTGTATAAATTAATGGGAACTTCGCTTACTTCAAGTCTTTTTTTTTGTTTCAGCTAAATTGATATTAAAATTTCAGAACGTGTCTGTATACTTTAAATATATAATTATCAGGTGGCCGGTTTAAAAAAATCAGATTTTAACCGGTTGTCAAATTTTGCCCGAAATTTATGGCCGCAACTGTACGTTTCAAAGCGCTTTTTAGAGCACGTTCAAATTCTTTTCTAATAAAATTTTTAATTCATCATGATCCGATTGCACCAATACAATTTTTAATTTTCTTAAGGTAAAGCTAAGCTTAAATCAAAAATTCGATTGGACCAGCGTTATCGGCGGATTCAAGATTCGCTTTATCTCAGCCTAAAAGTATCTAGACTTAACCAAAAATATAACGTTATTCTTGTCTCAATTTTGTTGATTTTTTTTTGTGTTTCTCATGATGAAAGACCATCGAAATCCTCGATTTTTTAGAAAATGGGTGTTTTAGTCGGCAAAATGGAACAAAATTAACAGAATACATTTTACAAAGATTTTATTTTTAAAGCCAACAGTGTTAAGCCTTATAGAAACCAGAAAGAAATACCTGGAATATAATATATATATATATATATATATATATATATATATATATATATATATATATATATATATATATATATATATATATATATATATATATATATATATATATATATATATATATATATATATATATAAAATTTTAGTTAATACTTGGAATATAGCACGTATATAACGATTTATTTTTTAAACTCTTTTCCGATTTCGGCTAAAAAAAGACGGTCTATAAATTGGTTTATTTTTTATAATATTCTTGTAACGTTTTATTTGTTAGTTTACGTTAATATTTTTTTAAATTTCTTTAATCAAATATATTATATAAGGTTTAACTGGATTTTTGAACACTAAAAAAAAAGCAGAAAATACCATAGCCGTAATTTATAATATGCTTGTGCCAGCATTATCACTTACTAAGTTTAACTAAGTTCAAAACCCCCAAAAAAAACTTACAAAGTCAAGTTTATTCATAAAATGTAATTAGGCCCATGAAGTTCATTTAAGCAAGACCAAAAATTCCAAAAAAAATTAAAAGGGACAAAGTGGTTTTATACATCTTGTTTTATACAAAAATGTATTTCCTTTTTTTCAATTTTTCGTTATTCCATGAAAAATCGTATAATAATTTGTGTTTGGTTTTCATAAATACAGTAAGCAACTGCAAAACCATAGGTTTGGCTTATTTACAAAGAAATAAATACACATAATTATGGGAAAAAAGAATATCTTTTAAGAGTCCAAATAGCGATCTCTTTCCCCCGGCTGCTTGAATAAGATTATTCGTATGGCGGCAAAAGGGTCCATTTGTCAGGGGGTTTCCTATAGGGGAAAAAAAAAAACATTAAAGGAAAGGCAATATGGTTAATTTAAAAACATTACTTTTTCGAGTGCTTCATTTCATAAGCTTAAAACCGCATTGGCAGTAAGTGGATTGACTGAACATATTCTTAAATCCATTTCTATGGGTTTAAACTGGCAATGATAAGATGGAAGCCTCAGTACTCGGTGACCATATTGTAATGCTAGTTCGTCAAGTCTAAAGTGAAAACTGGACACCCTGTAGAACTATATTCTTTGCTCTTCTCATTTTAAAATATAAAATATTTCCGGTTGTACTTCATTGATATCAATGTTATATTAAAACTTCCCTTAATATTATAGCGCACGTCTACGACTTTTTGTCTCGCTAAACCATAGGCGACAAGTTATACATAATATCAGGGGGTTGTAAACATCTGACACTGACTTATTTGTCAGTTTACTGAATTGCGTTACAAGATAATAGACTTGACTTGATTAATGATCAGAGATGTGTAATAAACCCGAAGAATTAATAATGAGGTATTGTAGATAGATATAAGCGTTAGAGCTTATGAAAACTTTTAAATTGCAAACCCAAATAAATAATAAATTAAAATATACCTAATCGTTAAGTTATGTTTTAGTTCTTTAAGAAATGGTATGAAAATGATGCAATTAATAGTTACAGGAAATGGTTTTAAATATTTTATTCGTAATTAATCTATTATATTTTTATATCTTCATTAGGGGCGTTAGTGAGATCCCTATTCTCACGTGATATTTTTAAAAATGCGTGATTTTAGTGAACATACGTTAATCTGTGCTTGATTGCGTTGAAAATATTTAAAAAACATATAATTAGCTTAATTATCTTTATTTCTTAAGACTAATTCTAATTACGTTAAATTCATGTTTTCTTACTCCTTTGTTACGTTAATTATCTTGGAATAATAACGGCGCCTTGAACTTTATAGTTTCGTTATATTATCTTCAACTGATTCAACTCAACGAACTCGTATATAGTTACGTTAAAAATAAAACGTTCTACTTACAAAACTTACACGGCCAAAACACATATTCTGAAACATGCACGTTATATAACTCACGTTATAAAGATGGTTTTCTAAGGATTTAAATGGGGGATTTTCTTATGCTGATAGTAAACAAACTAGTTACGAATATTTACAGTGGTTAGTCACCTCTTGCAATCCAACAGCTATGGAGCAACAGCTCCCATGGCCCGTTGGGGCTGCGAAAATCTGCAGCTCACCAACGCTAAGGTTGATTGCTGACAACAGACATAGATAACTGTCAGTGATAAACGTAGACAAAATTAAATGGGCGATAATCTTATTCGAACCGTATAAATCGCCAGGAACGGATGACATTTATCCAGTTATGCTCCAGAAAGGACCAGAGTTTTTACTAAATAGACTGTGTCTACTTTTAAGAGGCATTCTAGCTCTGGGCTATATACCAACAACCTGGAGGCTAATCAGAGTAGCATTCATCCCCAAACCTGGGAAAACCGGACAGGATGGGGCAAAAGCTTTAAGACCAATAAGTCTGATGTCGTTCGTGCTAAAGACCCTAGAGAAGTTGCTGGATAGGCACATCAGAGAGAATGCACTTACGAACAGACCTCTACACAAGGACATACATGTATACACAGCAGGTAAGTCCACAGAAACAGCATTACATGAGCTTGTAGAAAAGGCCGAATATGCTCTCAAATACAAGGAGGTACTAATGTGTGCCTTCCTAGATATAGAAGGAGCGTTTGACAACACGTCCTTACATCTATCTCAAACGCGTCGAGGTGCAGAGGGATCGACGCAACAAGCTGCAGGTGGATAGACTGCATGCTTAAGAGCAGATCAGTATATACTTCAATTCTTGAAGAAACTGTTGTAGCTCGGGTTAAGCGAGGATGCCCGCAAGGGGGAGTTCTGTCCCCACTGCTATGGAACCTTGTCATGGACGACCTACTAAATGTCCTTCAACTTGAAGGGCACCAACCATTGGAATACGCAGACGATCTCGTCATTATGGCCCAAGGAAAATTTAACAACACTGTTAGGGATAAAATGCAACAGGCCCTAAACGCAGTTACCAGATGGACGAGAAAGGAGGGACTAAACATAAACCCTTCTAAATGGGCCATAGTTGCCTTTACCAAAAGGAGAAATCTAGAGGGCTTAGGACCTCTGACCCTACGAGGTGAAACAATCAAGATTGTGGGAGAGGTAAAATATTTGGGTGTCATCCTGGACTCTAAACTTACCTGGAACCCACATCTTCAGAAAATAAGAAAGAAAGCGGAGATGACTCTTATGTTAATCAGACGCGCTCATGGGAGAACATGGGGCCTTAAACCAAACATGGTTTATTGGTTATACACCATGGTGGTAAGGCCTATGATATCATACTCATCACTGGTATGGTGGACAAAAATGCGTCAAAGAACTGCTGTTACAGAACTGGCCAAGGTACAGAGACTTGCTTGCTTAGCTATAACAGGAGCAAATTAAACAACCCCAACAGCAGCCATGGAGTATCTCTTAGACCTTCCACCACTTAACCTCGTAGTGAAGGGAGAGGCAAGAATGAGCTACTTCCGACTGCAACAAAAACCAACTGGTGTCTACGCTAGTTTGGGACACAACAACATAAAAAGTCAGGTTGGCGGCAACATCCTGGACGAGAGAACATACCAGATGATTCCCCAATACTTATTTAACAAAAACTTCGAGGTAAAAATTCCAGATCGAAGTGAGTGGCAGCAACCCGATCTTCCCGGCACAGAATATTGGAACATTCCAAAACCGAGCAGGGATCTGAGCGGGCTGTACAGTGAAATGAGGAATTCAAATTCTCTCATTCCACTAGGAACACACAGTTCTGTATTTCAAACGGAAATATATGCTTTACTGCACTGTGCAAAAGAAAATAACAGGAGGGCTTAAAAAATAAGCGGATCTGCATAATAACAGACAGCCAAGCGTCACTGGGGGCACTAGTAAACCCCAAGGTAACGTCCAAGCTGACATGGGAATGCCAAAAAACTGAAGTCTTGGGAGAACGCACAGAGTAACCTCTTGGGTAGAATTCAGCAACATAAACAAGCTTCATAAACTTTGGACCAGAACCGCCCTTGGAGTGACCAAACCACAGCACGAGGGCAAACAGGAATGGATCGAAATAAACACGGGAATACTGGAAACCAGTAGAATTGACATGGAAAATAGCCATCAAAAAAGGGAACCAAAGTAGGAAAAGACTTCGCATAACGGTAGGGTTGCTAACAGGGCACGATAGCCTAAGAAGACACCTACACAAGATAGGCTCATACATTGGGGACCCAAGTTGCAGAATGTGCGACGAGGGGAAGAACAGCCTACCATATCCTGTGCGAATGTGAAGCATTGAATCACAAAAGACAGGCATTATTTGGGCAACCGAAAATGAGCCCACAGGAATATATCAACCAACCAGTCTCGGGGTTATACAAACTTGTGAAAGGAACGAGACTAATGGGAGGATTGGTATAAATGATAATGAGAGATTAGGCACAAAAAGCCCAAGAGGCTGCGCTGCCTCCGGTAGTGAATCAAAACGGCTCCCAGGGAAGAAGAAGAAGAACTGTACGTTGTCACGGGTTTATACTACCCGTCTGAGGAGTTCAGAAGAACGAAACGATGTTACTCACTAGTGTCCACAACTAACCCATTCAGCTAAGCGAAAGCCAGCTGAAGCGAAGGTTAGCGTTATCGTGGGGCGATTGCCAACGATATTTCGCAAGGCGATGTTAGGCCAAGCGATGTTACACTGAATAAGACGCCCAATGCTCGATGTTTAAGCCAGGGGTCCTAACCTGAAGGAGAGAGCAATCTCTCAATTCTGCTACCCCAATAGATCCATGCTCATGGAGCAGGTAGAAGAACAATTACTTTTGTACCCATGATTTTTGATTTTCTGTACCAATTAGACCTCTTCTAAATTAAACCACCTATTAAAACTAGACGAAATATTATTTATAACCTATTACAGCTAATAACCGAAAAATTTTAATTACATATTTAAAAATTATTGCAATTTTCAGTGCATACGAAGGTTTTTACATCACATTTACATTTATACAGGGTGTCCCAAAAGGTATGGTCCAAAGTTTGGGATCATGTAGATTGGATCAAAATAAGGTAACAACTTCATATAACTTTTTGCTTTATGCCCTTCTTTACCGAGCTATTAGCTCTTAAACGTAACAATTGAAAATCGATTTTTTAATAATAACTTTGAACGGCTTGTACGATCTGATTTTTTTGTTGATTAATTCTAGCTAATAATTGTCTTGCATTAACGTTATAAACATGCCTCCGAAACCATCAAAGATACCAGGTCCGGACTATCAAATTTGTAAAAAACTTCAAAATTTTGTGCAGTGTTGCCATATTTAACATTCTGACCTTACTGGTAGACTCCCTGAGTTTCTATGGAAAAAAGGTATACCTTATCTTTATTGATAGGACTAGCGGTTTTTGCGTAAAATGCATTTAAAATCATTAAGGTATACTTGAGGGCTCTCGATAAGATATACCCTGGGGCTCTCAATAAGGTGTACTTAAGGACTCCCTATGAATCTTATGTCAAAATCTACTACCAGAAGTCAATTTTAAGCTAAAAATTATAAATTAAAAGTTAAAAAAAACTTAATTTATTTTAACAAAAAAAAACCAATAAAACCATACAGCAAGATTTATTAAAAAGAATTATGTTTCGTTGCGCTGCAATAAGGAATAATCCTAACATGTTGTTTTAGGTTCAAAGAGCATGTCTTAGTAAATTAAGAAAATGTGTAGCTGTACAGTAAACAGGGTGCTCACTACACATACCTTAGTTAAATTTACGCATAGCAGTTTTTTTTTTGTTATTCTACTAATAATCATACTCGTAAAGTTTCTACTTTGCTGTATGGTTTTATTGTTTTATTTATTTATTTTTTTTTTTTGGTTAAAACAAATTAGGTTTTTTTAACTTTTAATTTATAATTTTTAGCTAAAAATTGACTTCTGGTAGTAGATTTTGACATAAGATTCATAGGGAGTCCTTAAGTACACCTTATTGAGAGCCCCAGGGTATATCTTATCGAGAGCCCTCGAGTATAACTTAAGGATTTTAAATGCATTTTACGCGAAAACCGCTAGTCTTATCAATAAAGATAAAGTATACCTTTTTTCCATAGAAAACTTAGGGGAATCTGCCAGTAAGGTCAAAATGTTAAATATGGCAACACTGCAAAAATTTTGAAGTTTTTGATACATTTGATACCTAGTCCGGACCTGGTATTTTTGATGATTTCGGGGCATGTTTGTAGCAGTTAATGCAAGACAATTATTAGGTAGAATTTATCAACAAAAAAAAATTTCCCGATCGTACAAAGCCGTTCAAAGTTATTAATAAAAAAACGATTGTTACCTTTAAGAGCTAATAGCTCGGTAAAGAAGGGCATAGAGCAAAAGTTATATGAAGTTGTTACCTTATTTTGATCCAATCTACATGATCCCAAACTTTGGACCATACCTTTTGGGACACCCTGTATATTACCAAACATTTAATGTTCTTTTCAGGGCATTTTAAAAGACAAAAGCAAATACCCAACATTGACGAGAATGTCTTATTGTCAATGCCGATTAAAAAAAGTGTTTTCAAGCATTTTTAAACAGTTTAAATGGAAGCACATTGCCCTCATTTTGGATCGATCGGACCTATTTTCACTTACAGTAGGTAAGTAAACGTTAAGTGAAATTATCGATGTATGTACTTTTAATTAAATTTATTCGAACTGCAATAAGTTTTAAATTTTTATGTTGTTTGCTCGGCATCATTGTGACCGTATTTGGCGCTTTTATTAAACATGACGAGGTGGCCGAGTGGTTAAGGCGTTGGACTGCTAATCCAATGGGCTCTGCCCGCGTGGGTTCGAATCCCATCCTCGTCGGATCTTTTTTTATTCTTTTTTAATATTAATCTTATTAAAATCATTCATTAATGTTATTACCATCCACCCAATTTTCGTGGTTTAATTTTTTTTACTTCTATGTAGGAAAACTTTAAATTTTAACAATAGTTAAATAGGTGATCGGTGAGGTAATACCCGCCATCAGCACCCCGCACTTCTGTGTATGTTGAAGGTATGGTACATGCCACAATAATTCGTTGATTTCTCGACCGCAATAACATTTAAATGACAACCCTCAGTGGAAAACCCAGCCATAAATAAGTTGCCTGACAAATATCTATTGTGCAGGCACCGCACCTTTTGAAAGGGTACAGGTCCTGATTACCTACTAATATTAATAGTTTAGGTTAGCTATTTTGGATGCTCAATAACGCACACTGACAAACTAAACCTTGAAAAAAAACTCCAAAAAACCCCTGTTTTGAACCCAAAAAAAAGATAAAAAAAAAAAAACTCTGCAAAATGATTTTTAAAACAACATCTTAAGGCTATCCCAAAGTTTTCGCAAACTTTTTAGGAAAAATTTAACCCTTAGTACACCCTTATATACGCACACACAATGGAGTCAGTCAAGATAAAAATAAAACAATTTTATAGAAAATCTTACATAAATTAACTGACAAGCCAATTTGGATTAAAACATTTTCTTAAAATAAAAAAAAGTAATGTCAGAAGTGGGATTCGAACCCACGCCCTCAGAGAGGACCAGAACGCTCGAAACCTACAAAGTAGGCAAGGAAACCTTGAGTCTGGCGCCTTAGACCGCTCGGCCATCCTGACATGTTAAATATATCCACATATGTTCGCCATATTGAACATTATACATAAATATTTTTGTGAACAAATTATTTTTGGAATAAACTACCTTTCTTATAAAATATATATTTTATTTATATTTAGTGCCCGACCAACGCAATGGTCAGCGCAAACATCGGTCAAACTTAGCTACAGGTATCAAAGACAATGTATGATCAACAACAGCAAAGCTGTATAATGTGTAGCTACGTTCGACGATCAACGCTGATCGTCGGTCGAGCACTAAATCCAACCTAAGAATATGTATTATAATAGTTTCATTCTATTAATAGTACCTGTAAAAATATTAAAAAATAAGGGTTCTATTCCAATTTATTTAAAAAGAAAAGATAGTTGATTTTCATTTTATAGATAATAAAAATCCAAAAAGTAATGCCCCGGGTGAGGATCGAACTCACGACCTTAAGATTATGAGACTTACGCGCTGCCTACTGCGCTACCGAGGCTTGTAAATAATAGGTCATAATTAGGTATTTAACGCACTGAAAATAGAATTAAATTTTATACTGCCCAACAAAAAGTTATTTTGTTTTTTTTTTGACAAAATTGAAAAACAAACTTTTAGAAATAATTAATAAAAAATGTTAAATTAATTTTAAGATAAAGTTAATTAAGTGGTTTTTAGGTAAAAACCTAGAGCATGGTCTTAAAAAAGAAGGTTTACTATCATTTGTCAGAGAACTTGATGGAAACGAAAATGACTCCATAGATAATTATTTAAGAGATGCTAGTATGTATGCACGAGGTAAGTAAACTATGTTTCAAGAAAAAAATGAAATTTAACCTATTTCTTTTTTTTGTATAAATATTATGTGAAATGCCAATTATTACAGCTCGTTAAGATGGCGTAAAGAAAAGCAAAAAGAAGAAATGGAAGTATACAATTTACAATAGTTTACGCCAGAGCTGGGTAGGAATCAAATCCTTTTGGAATCGAATCCAGGAATCGATTCCTTTTTAAGGATCCGAAATCTGGAATCGATTACTCTTAAAAAATAGGATCTGTGATCCAGATTTCTTATATAATCTTAAAATGCTCCGAAACCGATTCCTTTTTTAAGGATCCGTTTCCAAAGAGAATCGATTTCTATATTTCTAATTTTAGACAAATCGGTTTATAAATGCCTAAATCCCGTATTTTAAATATGCCATTTCAAATTTCCAAGTTTTGATCTAAAATTATTAATTTTCAAATTTTGACCTAGCAGCCTCAAAAACCCTTATATTCTGAATCTGAGGTAAATAAATGCCAAAATCCGCCATTTTGAATCTTCCATTTTATATTTTCAAATTGTTACCTAAAAATTTTAAAACATCTGCCTATTAAAATCTTTAAATAAGGAAACACACCTAACATGTGTTGTTTTTGAGGTCCAGAGAAACAACTGTATAATAAATGTAATTCTTTACGCCTTAGTACCACAAGTAGTTGCCGACATACTCTGTTACCGGCTAAATTAGAACTGAAACCCAGTAGGTGCAAATTAAGGTTTAAAAGCTCTGTGTATTGACGAATACTAAATGAGACACTACGAACTGGATAAATATACAAAGTTTATTTACAATGATTTCTTCTACAAAAAATATTTAAAGAAAGTTACACATTTTATTCAGAAAAATTGGCAAAAATTTACTTTATCTTATCTTATCTTATCGGCAAGAATTTTAGCTGACTGTCTTTTGAAATCGCAATGTCTTACGGAAAAAAATATTTTATTTTTTAATTTTTAACCAAACCCCATTGATCTAAGCCTTTTTCAACTCATATTTCTTGTAGATACGAATTTTCTACTTAGGTTTAAAAAATTTAGCTTAAAAACAAGTCTTTATTATGTTTATTAGTTCAGACCCATCGAATTTAAGAGAACAGCATTAATAAATAAGATTATTTTAGTTAAATAATTAGGAATAAAACAAGAAATTCTAGGTTGCCGTATAATTTCTTAATTTTATTTTAAAACAGTTTAGTAATAATCTTGTAAGTTTCCTACAACTTATTATTTTTATGCCCATCTGGCAACCCTGGCCGGTCGCTATTGTTTTATTTTTATTGACTTAAACTATTTAAAAAATAGATTTGTTAATCAATATCGCATTTTACAATTAAAATTTACAAATTAAAAAAATATGCCTCGTTGGATTTAATGACACAGTTACGCCACTGACTAATGCACAATTTTTTTAAGTATTATTTTGCTAACTCTACATGAAGAAAAGAATGTATTAACTGATGACACCTCGACATACTCTGAATAAAAAAATATTTTAAATAAATAATATACAATTTTTTGTCTACATTTTTAATAAATTTGACATATCAGCTCCAAAAATGGTAAAAATGTTAGTTTCAAAGTATCCATAGTATGACATGACATAATTTCTATTCCATTAAATTCGATGTTCAGGCCAGACAATTATTTTCTTCTTATATTTTTTCGCGGACGCTAACAAACATTTCTATTTCCTTTTAAAGATTTATACTTTAGATATTATCATAGAAAAGTAGATTTTTCAATTAAGGATCATTTTTCAACTTATTAATTGAAATAAAATTCCACTGCTTAAAGCCAGCGGGAATTGTCGTCGCCCGGGAAAATTAATATCATAAAATTACTTTAACCAAATTTTGCTGAAGTAATAAACGAGCTTGAAATTAGATTAATAGTATGAGTGAGTTATAAAAGTTTTAAAATAAAAAAAATAATAATTAAAGACACAATGTAATAATTACTGTTTTATTTAAAAACTAGCTAACCCGACCTAACCTGTCTTAACTATGAATATTGAAATCTAATTGATATAATTAATTTTAAAAAAAGTATTCCAAAAACATAATGTTTATTATTTTAAGGCTCTATGGTACACAACATTATATAAGTTTTACGCACAAGTTTCTTAATTTTTTCTTTAATACGAACCTTCTCTTGACAATAACAAACACAACAAAAAAAGAATTAGCGAAATCCGTCCAGTCGTTCACGCGTGATGCCGTGAGCAAGGGAAATAGAGATTCATTTTTATATGGCGAATGCGCCAGGTTATTTGCATACGTAGTGCCATCTATCCGTAAAATTTAAAAATGTATCTCCGGTATATATAGACGTCTGTCAAACCAATTTCTTACGTGCAGAAATTTTCAGTGAGATAAAAGGAGATGTCAGTTTAATAGGCAAAGACAGACCGAAAACGTGGAGTTGCCGATTCCCTTTCTACCGACCCAAGAAAAAGAGGGGAATATGTCGGGCGGACTGCGACAACACACACACACTAATCAGTGATGCCAGCTCTCAAGATTATTCGTAATATTACACGAATTTGGTTCCGATTTCACGATCTTACGAATAAGGAAGCATTTTTTACGATTTTTAAATAAATCTTCATAAAATAAAATATTGCATTTAAAGTAAATTAAACTAGCAATATACTATCCATTTATTAATAAAATAATTTACTCCGTGAATGGTAACAATGACATGTCGAAAGAAACGACTGGGGAATCCCCGTCGGCGTCGCCTACAAGCTTTTACATGCTGTCATGTTAGTCACTGTTGTATTTAATACAACAGTAATTTAAAGTTGTTAAATGTTTATCAGACTTAAGCCTAAAAATAAAATAATAACTGCTATTCTAAAAAAACTCATGAACATTCTTAAAAAATAATGAAATTAATAGTAATCCTAATAATAAGAAATAACTCTTCTCATTTTAATAAAAGCTCGAAGACATTGCCCTGCTGAGCTTCGCAATACTCGAGCCGATTATAAAACTCCGTCCTAACATTCGACAATACCTCCGGTGTAGTGGAGTCAGTGATGTCGAATATTTTTGCCCGTAACTCAACTAAATTTACAGGCCTCTTATGCGGATACCTGTAAATTAGTTGAGTTAATTGGCCCCAAAAAGTCAAGAGAAGTCAAATCCGGTGACCTTGCCGGCCATGGTATGTTACCTCTGCCACAAATAAGCCATTGAGGAAAAGTCTTAGCAACGAATTTCTGAACTAGCCTTGCGTTATGAGAATGACAGCCATCCTGCTAAAACCAAATTTCCTCGAAATTAACATTTACGTCCGCGCAGCTGGTATCATTTTTTTTGCAGCATTTGCAAATACAAATAAATATATATATATATATATATATATATATATATATATATATATATATATATATATATATATATATATATATATATATATATATATATATATATATATATATATATATATATATATATATATATATATATATATATATATATATATTTTTATATATATATATATATATATATATATATATATATATATATATATATATATATATATATATATATATATATTATATATATATATATATATATATATATATATATATATATATATATACACTTAGCGGCATAATTAGTGCATTAGCTGAAAATTTTAAAAAAAGAAATATTTTACAGGATCTAATGATAGGTTATTGTTTGAAACAGACAGTGAACACAAAAAAAAAAAAAGTAGTGAACAAAAACCTTATCACACGCTGGAATTTATATCTGGTTCCCCCACCAAAAAAAAAATCAGTACTATTTGAGTTTTTACTTTGTAAATTTCGTGTGAGTCGATAAAATGCCCGGTGCACGTCTTTCTGAGGAAGACCGTATGAAATTGTAACCCTACATGAACGGGGGGTTTGGGTCAGTGGCGTATCGCTAGAGAGTTGGGATTCATTCAAAGTACAGTGTCAAGAGTGATTGCCCGGTATGTTGAGCATGGCCATGTTCACGAATTACCCAGGAGTGGACGTAGGAGGGCTACAACAGCAAATCAAGACCCTTATTTATTGCAAATGCTCGTAGAAACCCATTCCAAACTGTCGGTGTGTATATAAGGCACTTTCAAAGAACACATGGGATCCATTTATCGAACCTTTCGGGGGCGTGGCGTCTTCGAAGTGGTGGTTTACGGTGCAGGCGTCCCCTGTGGGTACCCCCGGGTTTAAATTTCTCAGCATAGAGCAAGACGCATGGAGTGGGGAGGGCGCATATGCAATGGGACCAGCACCAGTGGCATAACACCATGTTTTCCGATGAAAGCCGTTTTTTTTCCTACTGAACGATGACTGTCGTATTCGTGTTTGGAGACCAACAGGACCTCAGCATAGACTGAATTTGGCGCTTAACATCGACCCAAGTCAACGTCATAGTGTTATGGTGTGGGGGCATTTTTTATGGTACCCGTCCCCCATTGATCATTGTACCGAGAACTATGACCGGTCAATTTTATTTGGACAATGTCATTAGAGGTGGGGGTTTTTTAAAATTTGAGGGGCCATTGGTGAACAATTTGTTTTTATGGACGATAATGCTCCCCCACATAGAACTGTGGCTGTCCTGCGCTAGAGGAAGAAGGAATTGAGCGAATGGATTCCGGGGCCAATTCCAGACATGAACCCCAAAGAGCATGTCTGGAGCTACATTTCCAGAAGGTTAAATAACCGAAAAAATTCCACTAGAGACAACTGACCAACTTCGAAATGCCATTTTAGAGGAGTGGGAAAATATCCCCCAAGAAGTCATTAACAACCCCATCAATAGTATGAATCACGGGGGAGAACAATGTAGAAGAGAAAAGGGGGGGTAATACACGCTACTGAGGTAGCAAAAAATATATTTTGTCTACTTCTGTATTATTTTGTACTATTAGTTTTTTTTCCCCCTTACAACCGAATACAAAATTTTTTTATAATTTTGATGTTATTAAATTAATTTGAATTTAAAGGGGGAAGTGTGTTTTTTTTTTTATAATGATAGAATATTGACAAATAACCTTGGTTTTTTTTTTTTAATTTTTAACAGTTTTTAAATTCAAGCTAATGCACTAATTATTAATTAATATATTATATATATATATATATATATATATATATATATATATATATATATATATATATATATATATATATATATATATATATATATATATATATATATATATATATATATATATATATATATATATATATATATTTTCCCGAAGTTAAAAAAAAATTTAAAAAAAAAAATTTTTCTAAAACTTTTTTTTTGTGGTCATATTGGTTAGGGGGGCACTGGTCAAAAAAAATTTATGTTAGAAGCACATGCGCTTGGAATGACCAAAGGTGACTGGACCTTTTTGGATGTGGAAATTTTTCATGTAAGAAAACTTTTTATTTGAACTGACTTTGCCGATACTCGGTGGAATTCCATTATAATTTTAACGGAAAATGAAAATACATTTTTTTATTAAAATTCCACTATATTTGAAACTTATGAAAAATTTTTAGGATTTGTTTTCACGGTAGCTTTTTCAAGTCTTGAAAAAGCTACCGTGTTGCGAAACTAGTCGCAAAAAATAAATATTTTTTTTTCTATAGTGGAATTTTAATACAAAGTGTATTTTCATTTTCCTTAAAAAAAATTTTTATCTTTAAAAAAGATAATAGAAAAATTACTAAAATCAAGAAATAAATATTGAACTTCCACAGTGTTTTATTCACTATTTCATACTGGATTTAACTGATCCTTTTTTTTTTTTTCACGGTGAGCTGACGGTCTATATTCAGTATTGAGTATCTATTTAATCTAACTAAAAAAGCAGTGGAAGTTTAAGATGTTCTATTATTCACATATATTTTTTTTTACTTTAAAACTTGAAATAAAGGTACTTTAGGGACTAAAATTAAACATAAAGTCTTCTCTACAAACTTAAATTGGGGCTAAAGATGCAGGTTTTATATTTAATACTTAAAGTTTCATGCTTCACTACATATATTTTATAAAATAATAATATTGTTGATTTGTTTATGTTTCTTAGGGATCATATTGGGGTGACCATGACTGGAAGGCAGGCGATTACGAAGATTCTCTAGCAAGGAAAGCTTACGAAGCTCTCCTAAGGGTATCGCTTTTGCAACCGACTAGTGACAAATTTCAAGATTTTGCAGATAAAGTCAAAGAGAGATCGATAAGGGATTACAATTATACTATTAGTGAAGGTGAAGAGGTAACGAATTTTTTATTAGTTATTCCAAGTTATTGCACACAAATTTAACTAAAATTTAAAAAACACCCAGGTAACGGCGCACACTGGTCATTTCTTTAAAAATACACGCACGGAAAAAAGAATATACTAAATTTAAGCATAATAATATTAGTATAAGGTTATCTTAGCTTTGTATATCCCCAAGACTATATTGTTTTTTAAATTTAAAAAATTTAAAATCTTCATTTAAATTTATTTAAATTAAATACACACATCGTTATTTGTAACATATGAAAGATTTATTTTTATGCATGCAATTGAATCAAATTGTTACTATAAAGATTTAGAATGAAGATATCAGTAGCTCAGCATAAGTCGAAAGTTTCTTTAGAAATAAATATATGATTTTGTTATATTGAAGATTCTACCGAATCTGAAAAGTTAATTCGGAAATGTTAGTATGTTTTTAAAAAAAAACAACTTCTCAAAGCTAAATTACGCCTTATTTAAAATAAAATATCGTACTTTAAATCTGAGCCTACAATTTGTATTTCTAAGAATATGATATACTCAAATTAAATATTAAAATTTTGGTTTTATTATAGCAAATCTTTGGTATAAGTAGGTTTTGTTTTATTTAGTGATATTGTAATATTAAAATGAAAATATTAACTATTTAATTTAATAATTTTAACATGTTCGGTTTAATATGCTTACATTTTTAGAACTAGAATATGTACAGGGTGTAACAAATTCGAGTGTATTCATGGGGATCTTGGAAACCATGGAATACGAAGTCAGTTAAATTAAGGCAAAGTTGCGCATTTACTTGCCCAACAAAATGCCGTTTAAAATGTGTCAGTTTTCCGAATAGTGCCAAAGATATACGGGAAAAACCAAAATTATGAAAAATGTATTTTATTTTTTCTAACCCTATTTATTAACCGATTTTAAAATTAATAACACATTCACATAGCCAGTTTATTTCCGCTAAATATTAGTGTTTTTGGATTTGCCATTCAACGTTTCGTTTTCTGACGACCATCATCAACTTTATTTTTTCTTGTGTAAGCCATATAGGATCTCTTTTACTCTCATTACTTCTTGAGCTAAGTACCGAACCACAAATCTGATATGCAAGTGTGATACATCGTTGAATAAGTCATTCAATAAGAAATTCCAAACTAAAAAAAAATCCAATATGGCGTCCACAAGAAAAAATAAAGTTGATGATGGTCGTCATAAAATTAAACGTTGAATGGCAAATCCAAAAACACTAATATTTAGCGGAAATAAAGTGGCTATGAAAATGTGTTATTAATTTTAAAATCGTTTAATAAATAAGGTTAGAAAAAAGATCAATTTTTGAAAATTTTATTTTTTCGTATATCTCTGGAACTATTCGGAAAAATTACACATTTTAAACGGCATTTTGTAGGGCAAGTGAATGCGCAACTTTTCCTTAATTTAACCAACCTCGTATCTCTTACGGTTTTTAGATCCCCATGCATACACTCGAATTTGTTACACCCTGTATAATACGTTTAAAGAGAAGCTGCTGCATTAATAACTGAACACATTCTTTTTTAACGTGACCGGATTTTTGTTCCGTATTCAGCCAATTTTAGTAAAATAATGTTGTATATGACCTCAACACCCTTGACCTAAACAACGTTACTTTCATTAAAATTGGAAATACGAAAAATATACGGTTACTTTTTTAAAAATGATAAAAATCCATTATTACGTTTAGCTAACATTAATATAGGTATACATTTTTTTTAAAGTTTTTTGCTGTTTAAAAAAGTCATTATAATTATAACAGGTTTCGTTGACAACTATAAAAAAACAACAGGTAAAAAATCTTAACGTTTATTAAAAAAAATATCTTGGTGAAGCTTTTTAAAAATCTGTTAAATAACAAAATATAATTTTCGTTATAGAAGAATTAACTTTAAGTTGTACTTTCTTGGAAAAAGAAACAGTCTTGTTCTCAACTTCATAACGAAATAAAAATCAATTCAGCTATTTTTCTTTGAAGAGCCATTCGAGGCCCAACCAACGGGATTAGTTCTTTAAAAAGGCCTTCGGACAACTCTGGCAACTGGTCTTCCTCTATGACATTTTCTAAAAAAATAAAATAAACATTTGAAATGCTAAAATTGAAATATTAAGCAACACATTTTTCTGTAATAAGTAAATAGGTGGGTATATCAGATTTCTATACCAACATACAGATAACTAAAAATAAAATATAAATAAAATGCATGTTAAAATTTAATTTAAAAGTAAATTAACTCCTATACTTATACAGGGGCGATAAACTACAAGTACAAAGTGTTTCAAATATAATTAATTCAAAAAAATGTCTCTCAAATCGTATACTAGGTTTTACTTGGTACTCCTAAACATTTAACTAAAAAGGTAGATACTCAGGCTTATACAATATATAGAAAGCAAGATACATAATATGTATTATTATTATAAATTTTATTTGTATGAATTTTTTTCAACCCGGTGCAGTTTGAGGTACCTACAGGCTACAGGGAGTCAAAGTTTTAAAATAATATACTTAATTAAAAGCAGTTGGCTTAGAATAGCTTTAGTCAATTTCATTTACCCATATTCCTACCTGGCAAGTTTTAAAAAATGTAACGCGCGCCAATGCCTTTCAATTCCATTTAAGATTTTTTGAATAGTTAAATAAGAAATTTTTATTTTAAAAATAATGCCTTAAAATATACAATTTATTAGACATGTAGGTAGGTATATGTATATATTGTTTGTTAGGTATACTAAATTTTATCACACTCTGTACTCATATTCTGTAGCCTGTAACAATATTAATGGTTTATACAATGTACTTAGTAGTGTTTTTAATCAGTTAATATCTAACATTTTATATAAACATGTTTAGTTACGAAACAAAAGCGTATGCTCCTATAGGTAAGTTTATTTAAATAAAAAAATGCATGTTTTGGTGAACATTTGAGATCTATCGACCCTTGGTTTTTTGGACAACAGTTTTATAAAACAATGGTGTAAATACTTACCTTTGAAGGCTTGGATAACACTATCACATCCCCACTGTTGTAAAATGTCTTCAACTCCCATTATTTAATCGTACAAACAACCCAAAACAAAAACACGTGCAACGAGACAGTCCGATTAAGAAACCCTTCACCTTGATCTAAAAATCACACGAATGACCGGGCAAACCGAGACCCCAGTTTCCGGTGCCAATCGGGGTCATGGGGGTGGACTTTCTAGAAATGAAAATTTCCGAATTTCAAAAATTTTATATTTAGCTTATATTGCAAATATATTCTCAAATTGGAATCCAAATGTTTCAAATTGAACATACAGGACGCGTTCTTTAAATGATAAGTCATTTTTTGTAAATGACCAGTTTTTTTTTAAAAAATTTTGAAATTAAATAAAATTATATGTTATTTTAAACTGAAGAACAAAAGTTCAAACCAAAATCATGAAAGTCTTAGCTTTAGACTGTATTTTTAAAGTGAAAATATATTCCGGGGATATGAAATAATTTTTTTAATCATTTTGAAATATTTCTTTTAATTATTCTTCAAATAAGAATCGGTAATCCCCCAATTTAAATAAATATAAATAAAAATATCTAAATATTTTCTATATGATAATATGTTTTTTTCTGTGCGGAAAAAATAAAAAAATATGGTTATGGTTTTAAAAAAGTATTAAATTGTTTTGGGCTAAACAGAGGCATGGGAAAACCCAAAATAATAACCTCTGTTAAATTTAATAGTCATTACAAAAAAGTCAGAACACACACGGACTTGTCCCGTTCTGGCTGATGCGCATTGGAATTTGAAACCTTAAGCGAGGGCGGTCCCCGCTCAGTTATTTTTCTGGGACGGTTATTTAAACAACTCCAAAAAACAAAGGGCTCTAATAGAAAAAATTGAATCTTTCTTTTTAATAATAAGTTTAAATTGGTTGTGTCATAAAATTCAAAGAATATTATGTTATATTAATTTTTTTTGATTGGGCTGTTTTGGGTTATAAATTATTACTACTGCGTTCTTTAACCATCTAAAATATATGATAAAATCAAGCCCCGTTCTTGCCCGTTTTATCCCTTTTTTAAATTTTTTTTTACAGATGGCATTCGGGGGGAAAAAATTTAAAAAGGTTTAACGCCAACACATTTTTCTTGCAAATTATTTTAAATTTCACCCGATTTTCCCACTTCCCCAATGTTGGAAAAAAAGGTTTGGGCCCACCAACAGCCCAAAGCACTTCAAAATTGCTATATATTGGGGTACCCTAAACTAATGAATAACCTTAATAGTTTCTGTAACAGGCTGATGAATTCTAACCTTAAACTTGGCTTTCTTCTTTGCATGGGTGAATAAAGTGCTTTGAATGCTTCTTACATATATCTTATAGACTTCCCATTAAAGCAGGAAATTTAAGGGCTATTAAAAAAAAGTTGTCGAAAAAGAAAAAAGGAAATTCAAGACAGTTTTCCCGGAAAATGGGTTAGTACATGTCCCAAAACCCGGTTTGGGTCGTAGGGTAAAGGGGGGAAAAGGAACCCAAAAAAGAAAAGGGTATTAAAAGGTTAAAGGCATTTTACTAACCTCTCATGTGGCTTTAAAAAATTTTTTAAAAACCAGCACACCTTTACCTCAAAATATCCCTGGTACTACCTGTCCCAAACAATCCACAAGATCCCGGTACCTGGAGCTCTAATAATTAGGGTTTCCAAAGGGCCAATTTTCAAAGCTAAACATAAAGATAGCAAATACCATCATTTTTTCAGAGGAAAAGCAATGGAGGACCTCGTAAACATGCGCTTGTTTCCGACCCTCTTATAAACAGTTTAGAAAAAGAAGCTTTTAAGAAGAGGAAACCCATTCCAATGGGGTGGTCAACCTATTGAAGACACCCGAACCTAGCTGATATTTCTGTAGAAGAAAATGTATCTGAATTAAGTGGCTTTTCGTAACTCGACTAAATTTAGTTATTTAAGCAAAATATTTAATTCACTACTAAAAAATATTATTTGTTTCATTAACACTAGTTAGTGTTTTAAAACATTTTAATAACTAAGATTTAATTTGTCTTATTTATTATTCTATATTTATTGAATTTTTTGTTGGTATAAGGGAAAACCCTTTTGACTTTTGTAATAAAATCTTTATTAAAACTAAAATTTTATTATTTTTTTATTAAAAAATAACAAAATATAGTAAAATTTTTGGAATATCGATTGCAATAAATTTTTCGCGTCCAAACACCATTGTTTGACCACTGTGGAAAAATGGGTTAAACACCGGAAAACCCGGCACTACGTGCTGGTATTTAGGTTTATATATGTATATATAATCCGTAGGATATAATATACATATATAATGAATAATCCTTCGTGAGCTGTCATAAGAAGACAAAAGTACAACGCGAGGCGTTCCTGGTGTTAAAATACTCTGAGCGCCGCGACACGGTGACCCCTAAGGAAATCTAACGGATCTTCACGATTTCTTCTTCTAATCAGTGACTGTCTTTCCAGATGAACTTTCAATTTGATTAAGATGTTTTAGAGTGGAATCTTTTAATATTTTGCCGAATCTAGTAATTTAGGATGATTATAGATACAGGCCCTAAGTGGACTGTAATACACAAACACACCATTCTCATTTATTCAAGTTTTATCAATTCTCAAATTTTAAAATATTTTTTGAAAAACAACCCACACGATAGATAGTACCAATTCCGTCACATTTCATTTGTTTTGCGTAAAAGGGACAAGTCTCTTTAGTTTTTTGGGCAAATATCAGATTACTGCCCTTGGCATATCCAAGACCTTTGACCTAATCCGGCATGCTACTCTTTTAACAAACTTTCTTTAAGATCTTCCCACACCTAAACTGTAAATCTATTATGAAAGATGGTTTATTCTTCCTAGCTTCCACCCAAGTCAATCCTATGGGTATCTAAAGGCTTAATACTGACACCAACGAATATTCAGTTTTTCAGCTAGCCTGATTAAGAAATTAACTACTGGTTAATGCAGGAATCTCTTTACTCTATACTTTCAGTAACAGTAAATGCTTGATTGGGGGTACCAAAAATATTTAGTTTATTGCTCAGATTACTGACGCGAAAAAAGTCAGCTCATTCTTCTCCCCTATATATGATCGACCAAGTAATGATTTATAAGGAAATCATTTAATTTTGTAGCATTACTTACTTCTCGAAAACAGCTTTAAATGACTGACATAAATGAGCCTCAATTTTTACTGAAACTTTTTTTCAGGTGAATTTTGTTATTGGTGCATTCTATGACGGCGTCTATCTTCTTGGCATTGCCAAATGAAACCCTAAGGAAGGTGGGGATATCAGAGATGGTTTAGCATTACCGTAAGGATGTGGGACAGAGATTTGCTTTTAGGTAACTATTTTGATTTATCGTAAAATTAAATAAAAATGGAAGATTCCGGTCACTACAGTACACGACCTGGCGATACTTGAAATTTGGTGGATTAAATATTAACTCTACAAGCAAAGACCAAAATTTTTTATCAATACCCTATGTACAAGGTCTTTTTGAGAAAACTTACAAAGATCTCTTCCTTAAAGTATGTCCGTATGTCAGAAAGGTTACTAACTTATTACAACAACATCTTAGCTCCTTTAAAACTAAATCACAAAAATGGGGAAAACTCATATTATTTATCAGATACCATGTAATGACTGTCCCAAAGTATAACATTGGCCAAACCACACAACATCTCAAACGGTCTTATCGTTCTTTGTCTATATAAAGGGATACAAAACTTTTGAGGGTTGAAGTTCGTGATCGGGATTCTGGCTCTTTTTTAAACCCGAAAATCCCGAGATTAGAGTATGGCAATCTCGAAAATTTCGATATTCTTAAATATTGATCTGTTCTTGATGGTTCAGATCAGTAAAAAACTTGTCGATTTAAAGGAGAACTTGGTCTATTTTTAAATCTCAATACTTTAAGAGGCTGAAATTTTTGGATAGGAACTCAAGTCATATTTTACCTAAGTATTTTGAGTGGGATTACATTAAATCATTACTTAACTCTTTTAGGTATCACAGGTCATGTTCGCATAGACGACAATGGGGACAGAGACGCAGACTACGCCATACTAGATTTGGACCCGATTACTGGAAAATTTGAGGTAGTTATTAAGAAGAAAATCAGCAAAAAAAATTTTTTGCACAAAACCTCAATATTTCTTTTTAAAAGCTTAAAATTTTTTAGGTTGTGGGTCAATACAACGGTTTGGATAAACTGTACACTCCAGTTTCTGGAAAGAAAATACATTGGCCTGGAGGAAGAGAGGGTCCGCCGCCGGACATTCCTAGATGTGGGTTTCTGGATACTAATCCAGAATGCAAAGATAAAGGTACATTCTTTCAACAAGAGCTATTTGTTATTTAACTTTTTTAATAACTTTTGGTCGACAAAATTTTAACGACGCAGCATAAATAATTTATTTTTCATTTATTTAAAACTAACATTTGAAAAACAATAAAATTGGCGCCATACTTGCTAAACTCACACTGATTTTAAAATAACTACACACAGGAGCTGAGAGTACAAGATAGGTCTATTATTCAACGTATACTATTGTCTAAGTTATCAAAACTTTAAATTAAGACCATCTACCAATAACTTTAGGCATTGAACATGTTGATAATACATTTATTTTGATATCTATATATATATATATATATATATATATATATATATATATATATATAAACAGAAGAGTTACAAATTTACAATATTTTGAAATTATTTGTATTTTTTAACTGAATATCTTTTTAAATCAACGCAATTGGTCCAACGTAGCAATTTTTTATAAAAAAAAAACGCTGACTGGCGAGAAAGATTTCAGTTTGGTGAAGAGATAGAAGTCAGAAGGTGATAAATCAGGATAATATGGAGTATTCCAACAGTTTAAAGTTCAGATCTCTAAATACGTTTAAAACTCTGCTTATCGATTTCGTTTTTGATTAGTGATGAGCAAAGCAAGACCAAGACCAAGACCGGGCTAGTCTTGGCGTTGGTCTTTAAGCCAAGAAGGTCTTGTTCTTGGTCTTGGTCTTGCACCACCCGCTGGTCTTGGTCTTGGTCTTGGTCTTGCTGCACATGAGCCTTGCTGGTCTTGCTTTTTTGGTAGTTATTATTTAAACTAATCAATCTTAAATAAAATATATTTTTAGTATAAAATAAATATGAATGGAGGCTATATGTTTTGCTTTAAAATTTTAAAATATGCACCAATTTTTACCTTACACGTACATTTAAATTATTGAGTTAAAAAGCATATATAAATGTAGGGGTTATTAATTTACAATAATGAGTCCATTTTGGATTGAATTGAGACACAACCTGCTTTTATACATTTAGTGACATATAGAAACATTTTGGTAATAAGAAATATTTAAATTAGAATAAGAACCATATAAATTAAAGCAAATACAAAAACAGTTGTAATTGTGAGCAGAAAAAAAAGACTTAATAACTAACCAGATGTGACGTGAAATTTTCTATTAGAATGATTCTGATATGAAACACAGGTTTCTGATTGAAAAAAAAAAGTTATTCAAGGAACTTTTTAGTTTCATATGAACTTTTATCTTCCAAATTAGTTAAACATTTGCCGCACAAAGTTTGTGAAAATACGTTATAAACATTCACATTTACAAGATGGCTCAAAGTCGTAATAAAGCTCGAGATATGAACATAAAAAAATTGAAGGAAAAAAGGGCGTAAATGCTGGAATTATTTATTTTTTCCAGAAGAATCTACTACCACTCAAAAAACTCCATATTTTTAACTTTTAACCTAAAATAAAAACTAAATGGCGAAAAATCCATTTATAAAAAATCTAACCACCCTGTATATTATCCTGGAAATTGTGAACTGTCATGGGAACAATGTCGACGCATCTAGATGGTTTTTAAATATTATTTTCGGTTTTGACACGAAAATGACGTCATCATTCTTTTGTGATGTCAAAAATTCAGTAATCTAAAAGAACTTCTATATGACATGACAATTTGTTTTATTAATACATCACTTTCACTTTTTTTTTTAGTTTTGAAGTAATCTTGTGATGCCGCTTCTCAGTGGAAAAAAAAATAATGTGGGTTTTTTTAAATTTTTGGAAATTTTTTTTACCCCAAGTGGATTTAGAAAAATTTTTAAAATTAGGAAAAAAAGTAATTTTCAGTTTCTAACCCGTGTACCCCCGGGTTTTTGTCTTTCGGAACGGTTTGGGATATATATATATATTATATATATATATATATATATATATATATATAATATATATATAATTTTATATTTTTTAAAATTTTATAGTAATGATTTAATTATTTTTTTTATAAAAAAAAAACCCTGGGTCTTTCTTTAAAGACCAAGCCCAAAACCGGTCTCGCTCATCACTATTTTTGATTAGCCGTTAACTATTGTGGCAACCATCCATTGCCTAATCATACAAATTAAAGAAATTAAAGGTTTTTTTGGGTTTTAAAACTTTTTTTCCCCAAATTGAAGACTTTTTTTTTTTTTTTTGAAAGAAAACCAGATATACTAGAAAGCTAAAAAATTTAAATTTTTAACGCAATAAAATTAATAAAAAAATTTTTTAAAATTTTTTTTTTTTGGCGAATAAATTAAAAATTACCCCCCTCTTTTTTAAAAATTTTTTTAATTTAACGTTAATAAAATAATTAATTGTTGTCACATGCTGCCTTAACAGAGGCCTATATGGTTTGATTATTTTTTTTGGGGTTTTTGGGTTTTTTTCATTTTTTCCCTTTATTTTTAGAAAATACAATAAGTATTTATAAGTATAGATAAAATTTATCTAATAATTTAGTGTTAAAAATCCTTTTTTAAAAAAAAATTTTTATGTTCTTATAAAACCCTTTTAAAATTTACGGATTTGGGAACGTTAAAAGTTAACAACTTTTTAGAATGTTTAATAAAATGTCAGATTTTGAAGGTTGCCTACTAAAATCATTGAATAACATTGACAATGACGTTTTTTTAAAAATTTTTAAATCTTTTTTAATTTTAACAATTGTAAGTCCTTTAAAATTTTCCGGAAACTCCCCCATTTTAATGAAAAAAAAAAAAATATATATATATATATATATATATATATATATATATATATATATATATATATATATATATATATATAAATTTATGTTTAAAAAGGGAAAAGGGAAAAAAATTTTTTTTTTTTGTTTTTAAAAAAAAAATTCTTGATAAAAATTTTGCTATTTAAGAGTAAGATTTTTAAAAAAACTTTAAATATTTATACGGGGGCAAAAAGAAAAAATTTTTAAAAGGCAAAGTAAAAACGCATTTATTTTTGGGAAAATATGGAAAATAAGTTATGGGAAGTTGTTCAAAAGTAAAAGATAGTTTTTAAACAATTTTCAAAAAAAAAGGCCTACTTTTAAATTTTAAATTTTGATAAAAAAATTTTTTTTAAAATTTTAATTTTAACTAAAATTTTTTAAATTTAAAAATCATTATTGTATAGAAGGGGTAGGGGAAAGCTTTTTTACACTTTGCTTTTATAATTCATTAGCCCCAACGTCGGGTTTAAATGCTTACTTAACGGGAAAAAAAATTTATAAAATTGATATTAAAAATTTAAAAGATAGGGATTAAAAAAATTTTATCACAAATAAATAAAAAAAGGCCCTTTAAAAATTGGTATAAAGACTACCTTTTAATTTTAAAAAACTTTTTCCCAGTAACTTATTTTATTAAAATTCCTTTTTTTACCAAAATTTTTTTTTTAATTTTTTTAAAAATAAAATATGTTAAATGTTTCCCTTTTCTTTAAAATAAAAAATTTTTTTTCAAGAGGGTTTTTTAAAAAAAAAAAAAGTTTTTTTTTTTAAAAATTTAAAAAGTATTATATATATTTTATATATATATATATATATATATATATATATATATATATATATATATATATTTTTATATATATATAACTTAAAAACCCCTTTTTGGGAAGTTTTAGAGGTTTTTTATTTCCCTCAATTTTAAAAAAATTTTTTGGGCCGACCAAACTTAGAAATTTCACTTAATGATTTCTTTAGATAATTTTTCCCCCAAAAAGAATATTCTGAATGTATTCCAGATCGGACTATTTTTAGAATATTGTTCATATGTCTGGGAAACACCGTCTTCTACAACTTTAAGCATTGTTGATTCAATTCAAAGAAGATGAGCTGTTCGTCTTGTCAATGATCCCACGCTTACAGGAAGGCTTCCTTCCGCCCACCGACGGGGGGAAGAAAATTTTACCAGGGGACACAATTCTTCCTCAATTAGGTGTAATTTTCCCCCCCTGGGAGCTCCCCCAAAAAGCAACATCCTTTTACAGTTCAATTTGAGAGGCCCGCTTTTTATTTTTTCCTTTTGGCTGGTCCACACAAAACCGACTACCCGCAAATGTTTTCCCTTCTTTAAATCTTTAAATATATAATAATATAGTCCCGTGTGAATTAACTCCCTTTTACCACACTTAAGACACCTACACGTTACTACTTAGGACTTAGCCTTCTTCGAGAAAAAAGGGTTTAGCCTATCTTCCCGAAACGTTGAAGTTTTGTATTAATTTTAATACCCCCATAAAGATATTTTTTATTTTTTGGTTTTTAATATTTTTTCCGTGTGTCTGTTTTAGTTGGTATTTGTAATGTTAGATTTTTTAATAAAAATATTATTAGGGTTAATCCTAGAATACCGGGATTCCAGGATTTGGTTTTTTTATATAGTATTTATACCCAGCTTCTTTATCAGGCACATGAAAACTTCGGCAGATCTAAACAATATGTTTGGGAAATCCCAAAAGAAGTTTTTTACCAAACCTTGGGCCCAAAAATTTCCTTAAAAACTTTCCAGTAAAGCAAAAATGACTTATTATTATTTGATCAATAAATTTTCCACTAGGTGTTATTTAAAAGATATCAGTTAATTTTTTTTAACAGTTTTTTAAATTTACAACGAATTTTTACTCTAATCTAAGAAATATTTATTAATTTTTATACCACGATATCAAAATTAATAAGGCCAAACTGTTTAATATTTTGATATTTAAATCTGATCTTTTTAGCATTCTTACCTTTTACGTAACAATGATAAATAAAATTATGGGATATTTTTATTTTTTAGACTTATGGCCTAACAAGTTGTAGAGGATCTATAGCTTCAAATACTTCACTTCCATCTGCAAAAATCTACACTACAGTGGGAATATACAAAGGCAGCAGAGTAGCCATTAAAAAAATAACAAAGAAAAAAATTGATATTACAAAAAAGTTATTATGGGAAATTAAACAAGTAAGTGGCAGAATATATAAAAAAATTTTAGGTCATCTTAAATTTTTACACTATTTCTCCATGTACTGACAGACCCTCTAATTCTATGCACTTTTCTAATCATTGTGGTATTTTCATAATGCCTCTTTTAGAACCGTTTTACACATACAAGAATTCTAGTGAAATTTATGACTAAAAGTATCACCAAAAGACTATTAGTAGTAGTGCATGCATTTCTGTTTGACACAATAAATTTTAGTACAGTACGTTCCACAATAATTTGTTGATTTCTCGTTTTACCTGCTACTATTAGTCGTAAAACTCAATATACTTTGGGTACCCGCATGTAGGTCCGGACTTAAAATTTTCTTTATTTATTATTGTACCTACTTTTTGGTATATTATGTAGGTTATAGGCAAATTGCAGGTGTTGAATATAAAGCAGAGTCTTTTCGTCTTAGTTCATTAGTCGTTTGAAGTTTGTCAAGATATTTTCGTTTGTGTTATTGAGCATCCAAAGTACCTAACCGAAACTATTAATATTAGTAGGTAATCAGGTCCTGTACCCTTTCAAAAGGTGCGTTGCCTACACAATAGATATTTGTCAGGCAACCTAATTATGGTTGGATTTTCCACTGAGGGTTGTAATTTAAATTTTATTGCGTCAAGAAATTAACGAATTATTTCATGTGATGCTCAGGCGCCCAAATGCTAATTTTATAAACAGCTGTTGGATTAGCTTAACTTAACCTAAAAAGGTAAAATGTTTATAAATAAAAAAAGGTTTTTGTATTCTTTAAATTTAAAATGGAATTTGTGACCATTAGGTATCATAAGAGTAAGCTAGTTCCTTTTTGCTTTATAAAATTATAATAAGGTGGACATAGGATCCTCGCATGCAAATATTAATTTAAGAAATCTCCGTCGTTGGCCTCAAAAGACGGTAGTGGAATACCCGTATTGTGCTTGAAGTCTTTGCAAAATATCACTTGGCATTCTCATACAAAAAAAAAATAAATAAATAAAATAGTTATTACGTTTTGCGCAACGAAAACATAAACTTATTTTGCGGTTTCTAGATACCTCATTGCAAGGATGTTTTTTTTTTTATCTTGGGACAGTTTACGAAGGCTGATGCCTAAGTACTAACGTACCGTGGGTGTCTTCAGTGTGGTGAGAGGGAGTTTGTTCACATGGGACTTAAATTTTTGGAGATTGGGAGGAGAAGGAAAAACTTCTGCGGGCAGCAGGTTCCATAGCCTTGACACTCTAGGAATAAAGGAACGAAGAAAGCGGGATGTTCGGGGCCTCTCTAACTGAACTGTAAAAGGATGCATAAAAGTTGCACTACGTGTTGCTCTCTTGGGAGCTGCCAGAGAAGGAATAATACTGGCCAATTCCTCTGAGCAGAAGCCGTGAAAGTACCTATAGAAGAGCGACAGATCCCCTACAGCTCGACGATGGGCAAGAAGAGGAAGCCTTTCTGTGAGCGTTGGATCATTAATAAGACGAACGGCTCTTCTTTGAATGGAGTCCAGAATGCTAAGTGTTGTAGGGACGCCATTCCCCAGACATGAGAACAATATTCCAAAGAGGGTCTGATTTGGGATACATACAGAGTGTACAGATTGGAAGAAGAGAAATATTTTCTGGCTCAAAAGAGGAATCCAATCTTTTGAAGCTGCCGAAGCTATGTTTGTGCCAGTTGAGGTTATTCTCAAAAGTAACGCCGACTAGATTAAACGACTCTTTGTTCTGCAGAACTTGGCCGCTCATATGTAAGGGATGAGCATTCGCAGACTTTTTTCGCGACAGAGAACATGACTGTGTTTTTGAGGCATTAAACTGAACAGGATTTTTGGCGCCCCAATCCAAGATAAGTTTGAGGTCTTGTGAAAGAGATATCTGCATTGACCTGCGCTTGTTTTCAAAATTAGAATTACACGGTGGTTTAAGAAATTGAATACTAGAGTGGAGGGTACTATCGTCAGCAAAACTATGAATGGGATTGATTGTGGAAGAGAGAAGATCGTTAATGTGTAGAAGAAACAGCGTGGGTGCCAGCACTGAGCCCTGGGGCACCCCAGCATTAATTTGGTAGAAGCTGGAGGAATGACCATCTACACTAACTGATATACGTCGATTAGAAAGGAAACTGGAAAGCCAAGAGCAAAGCTTAGGTGGAAGACCGTAAGAAGGAAGTTTGTTAAGAAGCCCCTCATGCCCAGACCTGATCGAAAGCTTTGGATATGTCAAGAGCAACGATATGGGATTCACCAAAAACTCAAGGGACTTGTTCCAGTTGTGTAAGACAAAGGAAAGAAGATCAGCTGTGGATCTATGTGACGGAATGCATATTGTCTATCATGTAAGATCTTATGTTTTTCCAGATACTTTAAGATTTGGGAATTAATGAATTTTTCCATTACCTTGCAAACAACTGAAAGAAGAGATATAGGTCTATAGTTAGATGTGAGAGTTTTAGATCCTTTTTTGGGGACAGGTTGCACACGTGCAGCTTTCCAACTCTCCGGGAAAATGCCCGTGTCGTAAGAGATTCGAAAGAGGCGAGTTAAGATGGGTGCAAGCTCGGGAGCACATTTTTAAGACGATTGCTGGTATGCCATCCAGCCCAGACGATTTTTAGAAATTAAGAGAAGAAAGAATACGCTTGATCTGTTTGACTTTAAAAATTATATCGGACATTTTATGAGAAACAGGGACAACTTTTGGGAAAGGGGGAAGATTAATAGGAGGATCAAGCGTAGAATTGGCAGCAAATTGTTTGGCAAATAGTTCGGCTTTTCCTTTGGGGTAGAGACAATTCCATCTTCAGAGATTAGGGTGGAAAAGAATTTGTGCAAAAGTTCTGACTAATATTTTTGGCAAAGGACCAAAAAGCTTTACTGCCATTTGAGCAAGAGAGAACTTTATCTTTTAGAGATGGTCTGATTATACTGATTTCTTGCTATGATGCTAGCCTGTCGATTTTCGGGACTGGGGTTTTGAAGAAACTTTTTGTGGGCTTGAAGTTTTAAAAGTCTGGCTTTGTCACAGGATTTAGAAAACCACGGTTTGTGATTTGAAGTTATGGGGTTCTTTTTAGTGTGGGGAATATAGGTCTCAATGCCTAGTTGATGATGTTAATGATGTTAATGCGGAATTGCGATTAGAGTTATTCGGTTGGTTCTGATAATAAAATTCTTGGAAATATTTCAACCACCCTCGTACAGGGTGTCCCATTTTCGACACTTTTGTAGGGAATCGCCGTAAATGTTAGTACTATAAAAAAAAGTAATATAGGCGTCATGTGCTCTTTTATGTCAAACTTAAAGTGGTAAAATCTAAATTTGAAAATTTTCTCTCGCTTAAGAGATAAGGAGAAAAATCGATAAATTGTCAATTTCATCGAATAAACAATTTTCTGTTTTTAGGTTAGAGATGTTACTCACGAAAACACAGTAAGATTTATAGGTGCTTGCATCGAGTGTCCCACCATTTTAATTCTGACAGAATATTGTTCCAGGGGGAGCTTAAGAGATGTTCTGGAAAATGAAGATATACATTTGGATTGGAATTTTAGGATGTCACTCATTTACGATATAGTAAAGGTAGGAATATATGGCCTAGAGTTAATTTCAAAATCAGTACCGGGCATAGCAATGTCAAGCCTCCTTCTTTCTTTGAAAAGACAACATTTGGCAACGTTTGTGCATATCCACGACTAAAACAAAGCGGTCTCTATGAAAAAATTATTTGGTCAGTGCGGTGTTGCCAGTGCCAAACCAATGTTGGCAAATATCCATATCGGGAAAACAAAGATACTTACTGGTTTATATTGGTGTCAAATATTTTAATGTAAATCAAGGCGTCTCTCTCTTATACATCTATGAAGCGACGTTTGTACTCGTTCCTGGTTCAATCGTTGATACTAATATTATTTTCTTCTGTGATGATTATTGAGTAAGTCATGTAGTTGAAAAACTTTACAGTTACTCAAGATGGGTTTGTTATTCAGTTAGAATAACACTATAGGTTTAATAAAAGCCCAATACAATGGCCTATTTGATCAAAAAATGTCCGACCCACTATGAAAATAAATGTCATGAAGGTTTCCTTATGACTCTACGCAATAACAAAATTTCACGAAATTTTGTAATGTGCTAACACATCTTACTTTGGGCACAGCCGGAGTCCCGTTTTCGTGGCGCGGCGCGTATGAAACGATACCCGCGCTGTGCCGTCGTTGCCTCATCAACCTTCCAAGCGAATTACATGTTTCCAATAAACAATGTTGTGCAAAAAAAAACAGTGAAAGTATGGTTAGTTTGAATTTGACATTTCATGATGTCAACTCTATACATGGTAACAAAGAATTATGGAAGTCCGGACCGGACCTACTATTCATTGTGCAAACTTTGCAGGGCATTTCCCGTATCCCCGCTGCCCTGCACGCGTGATCAATTTTGTTCTACAGTATGGGCTTTCCATAAACCTCAAAACTTCCTTGATTATCTCTTTCTCTTTTAAACTTATTATCGTTGGTAACTTACGGTGAAATTAACTACAAGAAATATCATTTTTTCCAATAAATAAGTTGGACCAACATTTTGGAACCGCTGCACATACCTACACTTATGCCTACGTAAATATATTAAGTTTTCTTTTTATTTTTAGGGAATGAGCTATCTTCATGGTTGTGATATATCTTTTCATGGCAAGCTAAGATCTTGCAACTGTCTTATTGATGGAAGATTTGTTCTAAAAATATCGGACTTTGGCCTTACCTCCTTAAGCACCCCCGTAGATGTTATAAAGGATGCAAGTTATTATAATAGTAAGTAAAAGACTCTTGACTGTAATAATTATCCTAAGGTATAAGGCAAGCTAAATTTTACTTTAACAAAATCATCCTATAGGATTAAGCAAAAACCAAAGTTTTAATTATTAAGTAACTTATTATTTTGAAAAATTCGTCAGGTTATTATCTGTAACTAATAAAAAGGTTTTGCTATGGTAATACAGGGTGGCCGTCCATATTTTACCCATTTTGATCCGAAATAATTTTGCTAAAGATATCAAGATCGGTTTCCAAATATCCATATTTCTTTAAAGTTTTTCTCGATCTTTACCATTTTTATTGATTCCATTAGCTCAAAAACAAAAGGGATTTTTCCGATATAGGACAACTTTGTTATTTTAAATGGAACACCCTGTATATGTTTCAATATTTTTAAAATTTAATCTTTCCCCTTAAAAAAAAATGTCAAATATGGTTATCTTAAAAAATAACGCATTTATTACCTCCAAAATTGACTGTTGTCGAATAGGAATATTATTTTAAAAGGATTTTGAAAATCCCTGGGGAAAACAAAGTTTCTCGTTTCCTAACAGCAACAACCTTATTTCAGCCATTGTTGGTCATTTTTGAAAGTTATTTTAATTGGAAGCGCAAAATGTTCTCGTTAACGAAAAAGGAAAATGTGTTATTATGTTTGCCGAAACCAAATCAGTAAAAGGCCAGCGAAGATTTAGAAACATGTTTAATAAAGCTCCACCCACAAAAAATTCAATTAAAATCTGGTACAGAAAATTCCGGATACAGGATCTTTAGCCCTAAAAGAAATTAGTAAACAATGAAATTTCTAAATAAAACTTACAAATTCTGGAGATAACTCAGGAAGATCCAACATTTCAACAGGAAAAATCTCAAGTTCAAATTTTCCCCAAAACTACAGTACAAAAATCATGAAAAAAAACTTAAATTAAACCTAAAAATTAAATGTTCAAGAAATAAAAAAACGATTTTCAAAGGGTGGAATTTTTGGAAAATTCAAAATTTAGTGGAACAATATACATTTTTTGGATAGACTAATAATGTCAGACGAAGCCACATTTCACCTCAATGGAAAAATAAATAACATAATGCATGTTTGGGCAACAGAAAATTCAAATATAACGAACACGTTAGAGTTTTCCCAAAAGTCCATCTGGTGGGTTTCAAACAAAAAATTTATGGGCCATTTTTTTCATGAAAACTGTAACCTCTTAGACTTACGTTGATATGCTGGAAATATTTTTTTATCCCCAATTAAGAAGAAAATCTATTGAATTTCTCTATTTTCAACAAGATGGGGCTACACCACATTATGCTAACATTACCAAGGATTCACTGAAATTTTTGGAAACCGGTGGATTGGAAGAGGAGGCCCTATTTCCTGGCCACCTCGTTCCCAGATTTGACTTTCCAGATTTTTTTTTGTGGGGATATTGAAAGAGGTGTTATAGTCCCTTCCCCAAAATTTAGACAATTAAAAATTAATATCAAAATATAAAAAATATTCCGAAGAATTATTAGTCAATAGTTTTAATATTTTTTTCGAATTTAAATAAGTGCGTCGAAGTCGGCGGAAGGCATTTTCAACATTTACAGTAGTTTTTTTAAAAAATAATGTAACCTTATTTAACTATTATTTTGTGAATAACCTAAACCTTTGGCGATCCTTTTTTTTTTTTTTTCTATGAAGCAAATTTTAATTGTTAAATAATATTTTGGTCACATGCATCAATTTTCGAAGGTAATTGTTGTTTTTTGAGATAACCATACTTTTTACATTTTTTAAAGGGAAAGATTAAATTTTGAAAATATGAAACATATACAGGGTGTTCCATTTAAAATAACTATTGTCCTATAATGGAAAATCGGCCATTTTTTTTTGAGCTTAATTTAAAAGGAAGTGAGAATAAACTTTAAAAAAGAAATTAAATCTCAAAAAACCCACTTGATCCTTTATTTGTTCCAAAGTTTTTGAAAAATGGTCAAAGGGCCCCCTTATTATTTACAGGGTGGGCTCTATTTAATCACAAATATCTCTGCCTTGTTCATTATACAGGGTTCCCAAAAACAAATTTTATTTTAATACGTTTTTAAATGGAACACCCTGTATATTTTGTCAAATTTTGACTCTACATTCAATTCTACATCAAAAATGTCTAATACACTATACGTCAATTATTGCTGGTTTTTGAGATAATTAAGTAACTAATAAAGGAACTAAACTGGTTCCTCTGAAAATAAAAGAATTATTTTAAAATAATGACAAAAAATAGCACTAAAAACGGTAAGGATGTCATGTTAATTGTTTTTATTCATTGATCGTTTTTAATTATTTCATGAGTAAATCAGATAATATACAATTAAGTATAGGTCGTTATCTCAAAAACCAGCAAAAATTGACGTATAGTGTAAAATACATGTTTGATGTAGAATTAAATAAATAAAATTTGAAAAATCGGGGTTTTATTAAAAAAAACGTACTTAACAATGAAAACTCTGTTATTGGGACACCCTGTATATTTACCAATACTGTTAATAAAATTACCGTTACCAAACACACATTTTTTATTTTAAGTTTTTTTGGTATCACGTTCAGTAGCAGATATATTTAGTGTATAAATAGAGTTGGGACCCCTGTATGTATATTTTCTTAAATAAAAAAAAAAACGAAATACCTTGAAAGCAATATGATTCATAAACGGGTTTTAATTTGTCCCCTATTATATAGAAATGTTATGGGTGGCACCGGAACTTCTACCTTTGACTCTGGTACCTGGAAATCCGGCCACTCAAAAAGGGGATGTTTATAGTTTCGCCATTATATTGGAAGAAATCATTGTCAGGGGTGGTCCTTATGAAGCGGCTAGGAGGTATTTGGAAGTAGAGGGTGAGTACATATTATGTACTATATACCTAGCAATATGGTCGAACGGTCTTTTTGAAATCCAAACCAATAAGTACGAAATTATCTAAGGATTTTTAGGCAGTTGTACAACTTACGAAACAATTGCGATTTCTATTAAATTCACTTTTATATATATATATATATATATATATATATATATATATATATATATATATATATATATATATATATATATATATATATATATATATATATATATATATATATATATATATATTAATATATATATATATATATATATATATATATATATATTTATAATATATATATATATATATATATATATATATATATATATATATATATATATATATATATATATATATATATATATTTTTAATTAAATGCTGATATAAACAATTTAAATTTAAAATTTGGCGCCCTTCAGTTGTACTAACTTACTGTAAAATCAAAAGTGTTCCATCATAGAATCATTCAGTTTGGCTGTAACCAGTTTTTAGAAGTAGGAATTTAAAAACAGTTTAAACATTTTTAAGTCAAGTCCGAGTGGAACATTATAACTTAAAAAGTAGGAGTTTCCTACAAAATTTAAGCCCGGATTGGTAATCAGCACACCAAAAAACCTTAATTGTTTCGAAAGTGGCCTAACTCCGATATAAAAAAAATGAGGTTAGTTTGATTTTCAACTTTGATGACTAAAAATTCTTTCAGATTCGTTATCAGCGCCCCAAAAAAACCCCGTATACCAAATTTGGTTAAAATCAGAGTTGAGACCACTTTCAAATAATTACCATTTTGGCTTCGTTGAACTTTACGGTCTTTTTTAAACAGCAATATTTTGATAAAATTTCACTTATTTGTTACACCATAAGAGAACACATAAGGTCTGAAAAAATTGATGTTTCTTTCACATTATCACAAAATAAGATAATTTCTTTGTTTTCCATATAAAATATACTAAAGTTATGGCTGACTTAATATAAAAATTAGTGAGGTAGTTACGTATTAGAAAGAGATGATACGATGCCGTTCTTTTGACGTTTCCCTGCTTGAATAAGCAAAGTTGCACGATGTTTTCTAATAAATAATTTGTTATTATTAAATGAGGTTTTTTTATAAAAAAACTAGCCAGAACTTCCAAACAATTACCTAGTTCTGGTTAGGTTTTCCTCGTTAAAGTGTACATTTTCTTTATCATAAAGCGCCGTCGAACAAAATGGAAAAAAAATCTGATATCTTAATTTTTCATTTTTTTATAGCCAAAAATAGGGTGGACCCCCTTTCAGATAATTACCTTTTTTAAAAATGTATTATTTTTTGTAATTTGTGTATAATTATTTATTTAATCCATAATGCTTTAAAGCTAAATTTAAATCCTTTTTTTTAAGCCGGCAACGTCGCAAAATCTGGCCTTTTACTTACCCTAAAAACATGGTGCTTTTTCGAGATATTCATCATCAATGTTAAAAATCAAAGTAACCTTATTTACACTAATTCTCCTTTTTTTGCCCAGAATTATTTATTTATACGCTGCTTTGGTACCTATATTTTATAAACACCTTTTAAAAACTAATTTTTTATTTATTTTACACCTTTTTTCCATTTAATTGCAAACCTCCACTTTTAAACGCCGCAACCATGTATACACTAGGGATTTTATCAGCAAATATGGCCGCGGCCTTTGACATTAAAACTTCGCAATTTAATGGTAAAAAGGTGAAAATAAATAAAAAACAAATTTTTACAAGGTGTTTATAAAATATTGTGTGCCGATTTAGTGTAAAAATGATATATTGTGAGCAAAAAGAAGGGGGAATATAGTGAAGATAAGGTTAGTTTGATTTTAAATTTTGATGATAATTTCGAAAACGAAACGTTGGCGAAAAAAAATGTTTTCAGATTCGTGATCAGCGCCCCAAATAACCCCCGTATACCAAATTTGGTCAAAATCGGAGTGGAGGCAAATTTCGAGACAATTACCCATTTTTAAATGGCACCTGAAAGATAATAAATTTAATAAATATACAATTTTTATTTCGTCAAGCAGTGTATTCCAAATAAACGCCGGAATCGACCGCCGTTTAACGAATTTCTCCGAAGCATTCTTGTCATTTATTGAAAATCAGCTGACTGGTTAGTGATGGATTGGGCGTAAAGAAATACAATAAATGGAATTAAAAATACTGTAAATAAAGCAACTTATTTATTTATTTACCATTATTATAAAAATCAGAGATACCAGTAAGACATCAAATCGTGCCAGCTGCTTTTTAAGGTTAGTTTCCTTTTAAACAATTATTTAATTATCACCTATTTTCAAATTAAAAAATCATGTGATGTACCTTACATCTTACAGTCTTATTTTTATTTGCAGTTTTTACTAAAATAATAGAAACTAGTACAAAATGGGTGAAAAATCACAAGAGGATGTTTTAGACAACAATGATTCAAATAATCCCACACCACCAATAGAAAATAATGAAACAAACAATGAGCACGAACAAACTGAAGAAGTAAATGAAGATGATATAGGTCCAGAGGAGTTTCAACGTTTGGATAACCAATTAGACGCCTTATTTACTGCTCTTGATGATATTGAAAGCAAGAACGATAACATACATGCCCAGCTGCTCGAATTATTGCAAGCTAACCGAGAAATTCGAAAACAGTTAATGGAGGAAAATCAAAACCCAAAACCAGAGGATATGGATACAGAAAATACTTAAATTAGGAATACAAAGAAAACATTGTTTTATTTTTAGTTTCTGTTAAGTATAGGTTTAGTGTACAACCAGTTAGTTATTGTTTATGTAAATCAGTAGTTTCCAACCTGTGGGCCGTAAGACCCTTAGAGTGGGCCATGATAATAAAAAAAGGACAAGCTAAAGATTAATTTAAAAAAATATCAGAAATTGGTACATTTAAAAAAATGTGCATTGACTTGGACTCTCAGTACGTTCTGTTACTATTTTATACCAAAATTCGGTGGCCTTCAAAAACATGTTGGGATAGATGGTTGCATTACAATTATTTCTGATTAAAAAGAATATTAATGATTTTTTAATACGAAATTTGATATGCTAGCCTATGTGTAGAAGATTTTTTTTCATTAAAAAAAAATGGGAATAAAAGCTAATTGGCAATGTCAATTCTATTTCATATAAAATCAAGAAGTGGATAGAGAAAATCTACACTAAGCAAGTGAATAATAAAAGATGATATGATGATATGTGGAGAATGGCTTTGAGGTATCCAGTCTCAAATCGACACGAGTGCTGCCAAGAGAAAAGCCTAAGGAGCCTAAGTATTTGTAAAGTTTTAGTAGTACTTATAGTTTTATATTTGTTCTGTTGCCTTTATTATCATTAAAAATATTTAAAATATTATTTTATATGCTAATTTAAATAACTCTTGACTACGAACAGAAAAAAAAGATAAAGAGCTCCGGGGACAATTCAATGTTTGTTTTAGTGGTCCGCACTTAATAAAAGGTTGGAAACCACTGATGTAAATGAAGAGACAATATTGTTTGATATCAAAAAACTAAGTTGGTGTTCTTTAATTTTCAATAGTTTAAAATAAGAAACTGTATATAAACAAGAATGTCGTTTATAGTATTTATCGTTTGATTTTCGATTAAAGTAATTTTTATTTTCATTAATTAGGTTGTCTAAAAGAGATGTTTAATTTTTTTGTCCCTATTTTAAGGTACCTATAAAATTAAAAAAAGCCAGATTCCTGAATCAAATAGTTTTGTCTCTTCACTGGTTGTTGTGATTAATAAAATTATAGAAGGTAATGTTAGAATAAATAAAGCTATTTTTATCAGTCATTCCTGTAAACTTAATGTAATAATATTTTACCAGATATGTGCATATAGTAATATTAAAACAAGAAAATGTTTTTATTTTAAAGAATTTGTTGAATTCTTATTTATTATTAATTTTATTTTATTCTGTTAATAAAAAAATATTTTGACCTTTCTTTTTTGAAAAACATCCCATAATCCCTTAATAATACCTAAATACCATCAATCAATCAATCATTTATTAGTCTATAAAGATCATATACATGACATTAGACAGGTCAAAAATAATATATCATAATAGTAAAATAAAATATGATAAGCTTAACCTAGATTAAAATGTAATAAAGACAGGACAAATATTAAAAGAGACTAGACAAAGCGCACAAACAATACAATCAATATAACAAAACCAACAAGTTAAAACCTATACTAAGACTTCACTTCCAAAAACTCCGAAAAACTGTAAAATACGTTCATGTATAAAAATTCTTTCAGTCTTTTTCCAAATATGGTTAGGGTCCTCGATTCTTTAATGTAGTCCGGCATTCTATTGTAGATTTTAATGCAAGAAAAATGGGGTGATTTTTCAAAGGTGGTCGTTCTGTGTTTTGGGATTTCTAGTGATGACGCATTCCTGGTTTTGTAGTTATGATTGTGCAGGTTCTTTTTAAATGCCTCCTTATTCTTATGAACATAATGTGCACATTTCAAGATGTAAATAGATATTACTGTGAGAATTTTTGTTTTTTAAATGTTTCCCTGCATGATTCCAATGGTTTCAGCCCGAATATGAGTCTGACTATTCGTTTCTGTGATACAAAGACTCTATTGATGGTTGTAGCTTGGCCCCAGAGCATGATATTGTAGGAGAGGAAGTGGTATGCAAGGGCATAATATCCAGTCATCAGTGTATTAATAGGAACTGTATGTTTAAGTTTTAGCAAAGCATAGTATGCTCTGCTAAGTCCAGCGCAAATGTGGTCTATTTGGGGCTCCCAGCTGTTTCTTGAGTCCAAATACGTCCCCAAAAATTTCACTGATGCAGCACCGTCATTGATGTTAGCTCTTGGAGTATTATTATAAAAATGAACCGTCATTGTTTTTTCCTCATTCAAAATCAGTCCGTTAGATGAGCACCACTGATTCATACTCTGACTTACTGAGGAAATTTTTTCATAAAGTTCATCTCCATTTCTGGCCGATATACCAACAGTTGTATCGTCGGCGAACTTAATTCAAGGTGAAAGTTTTTACAATTCTATAAATTTCAAGAGAGTAGAAAACTGCTGTTCGATTGCTCTAGTTGCCATGGAAAGGCAATAGTCAGTCAGTTGTGTTTTGCTTATAAGAATAATTAGAAATATATTTTTTTTATAACAAAGGTATTGATAATTATAGAATGGATTGAGTAGACCACTACCAAAGAGTAATAAGTTAAAACAATTATTACTCTTTGCCATTACTTTGCGGGTACATACATATTATTGTAGATAAATAAAACAAATTACTTTCTTTTCTATCAGTGTATTTTCATAAAAAATTGTTACTATGGTGTCGTAGAATTATTAGAGTAGCTTTAGTAATTATAATTATATGAAAGTGGAGTAAATGTTTTTTATACCAAATGCATTGAAATAATGCAAAGTTATTTGTTTAACTTATCTACAATGATAATAGAGTTGCTAACTAGTCTTTTGCCTATCTTTAATGTTAAATAATACAAGTCGGTATAAATTAAAAAAAAAAGTATGGTAGGCCCCGACGAGATTCGAACTCGTGATCTCCTGTTTACTAGACAGGCGCTTTAACCAACTAAGCCACGGCGCCTTCGAACTTTTTGACTTTTGACCTCTAATTCTTCACAGGCATATGAATCGATTCTAGTGACATTTTAAAATATATTTTATAAAAAAAAATAAGATTTCTAAACAAATAAATTTTTAAAATATACTCGTCGTAAATTAGGTAATATACTGAAAAATGTACTCTTAAATTAGCTTATGTTTAAAATAATATGTATGTAATTATAATAAATAAATTATTAATTCGTTAACCTAGATGATATATTTATGAATACACTAATATACTTTAGTACGTTTTCATTATACGAGTTCCGGCATAAATTGCTTTCTTAGATAATACACTAAATAAAAAAAATTGTTGAAATTATTAAGAAAAAAATTCCTCTCCGGCCGGGAATCGAACCCGGGTCTCCCGCGTGACAGGCGGGGATACTGACCACTATACTACCGAAGACTTGAGAAAAGCTGCCTATTAACGGATATTTATTGTACCTCTAATTGATTAAATTGGTTTAAAAAGTAAAATTTGACACTTTATGCAATACGAACTATATATTTATTATTATACTGAATATACAAGAGGTTTATCTACCAAATGGACTACTTAAAAGCTGGAGGAAATGGGTTGTGTTGTAACAACAAATTTGTGGCACCCTCTGGTCGAATACAGTGAAACTAGGTACCTGTTCTGGAAATCACAGAATTTACAAACAGGGATGATGACAGAACCATAGGACAGAACAAATTAATAATTAGCGTATAGCACGTGTATGGGAAAAGCAGGATGTCAAAAAAAAAATTGAAAATGAGTTATAATAGGTTAATTAAACAATAATTGAGAGGGCTAGATGCAAAGGGGCAATTTTTTTTTTTTTTTAATTGAATTAAAAGTAAAATATTTTAATGCTATAAATAAAAAATGGCAAAGAGGTACATATGTGCGTCCTTAAAAACACTTTTAGGGACACACTTTTATCTTTTTGCCAAAAAGTTTTTTGTTTTAATAGGTCACTTATACACCTTTGCATCTATCCTACTGAATTAAAATAATTTTAAATTTTCCTTTAAACTTTTATGGAATTTCTAAAAACGTTTTTGATTAAAAAGTTTTTGGAATTGTCAAAATGTTTTTAAAGAAACGTCTAACTATTATTTTAATTATTGCCTAATTTACATTAACTTATTTTTCACATTTTTTAACTTAGCCCACTTTTCCTATACATATTTTTGCAAACGTTTGTTAAGGAATACCCTAATCGTAGATATATACAAAGTATAACTTTTTCATAATTATATATAAATTAATAATAATAATAATACAATAACCCTAGAACTAATAAACCGGTTAAAGTCAAAAAACTGTTTAAAAATTATTTGAATATACTTTAAAATAAAGTACCTATCACCTGATCTTTTATTTATTGATTTAAAAAATATGGACATAAAAAATTTATTGGGTTTGTCTGATTTTAAATATACCATCTTTTGTACATATTTTTTTGAATTAGTTATGTAACCAAGCGCTCTGGTGCAAAAATGAAATTGAGACCCTATCTAAACTGGTCAAGTTTTATGAAGAAAAAAGTTTAAATACAAAGGTGCAAGTCAGGGTTGTAAAAAATCATGATTTAAAAAAAAACAAAAATCGCGATTTAAAAAAAAAATCATGATTTTTTTTTTGTAAATAGCACAATCGAAGTTTGTAACGTGTCCTTATTCTTAAACATTCTCCTATCTCCTAATATTTTTCGTTTTTATAAACTCTTATATTAAATATTTACCTTTCTTGAAAATTCCTGTCAGAACACGCAGATTTACCGGTCTACATAAAGGGGAGGAACGCGGACGGGCGTCATTTCCTAGTTAAGATCTGTGCGCGCGAGCATTGTTTTTACGGCTAACTGAAAATTTTGATATTGTGTAAAATATAAAATATAGTTTTTTGAATATGTCGTTTCGAAGAAGTGGTAGAAAAAAAGACCTTATCTGGCAGTTTTTCAAAGAAAAATCGGGGAAAGCGGAGGGAAAACCGGGATGTCGCGCTACATGTAAAAAATGTAATTTGGAAATGCAAGGATTGGTGAAGAGGATGAAAAAGCACTGGGAAAAATGTAAAAATCTAAATAATGAAGACATCGATACTATCGATACTTATAGTGACTCGTCATTCTCGTCAACGTTATCACAATCACAATCAGTTTTAACCGTAAGTACCTTTTTATTATTTGTTAATTTTTAAAAATGGTGTTGAAATATTTTTCCAATTTTCCATGTTTGGAAATTTTTAAAAACTTATTTTTACAACAATATGCTCAATGTGTTGGTTTCTGGTGCACTTTATGTGTCACGGAATTTCACAATTTTTGAAAATGCTTTGGAATTGATACGTTTTTTAACACTAAACACTATTTGCAACAAAAAATTCTTGGATGAACAATATTTTCTGAAAAAAATACATTTTTTTTATTTTTTATCAAGTAACTATTAAGGTATGTACCTATGACAACACAACACCTTTTATTTCTCAAAAAAGTGGCTAATTCAACGATTTTTATTTTTTTGCTTTAAATTAAATCGATTCTATTTGACGGGCTCTATCAAACCAAACTAGAAAAATTATAAAATTCCGTACACATAAAGCGCACCAGACCCAATGTGTTTTCTTAGATACTTTACATACATCTATCATCTATGGACAATTGAAGCCTCATATTGTTTTTAATTGCAGGTACAACGTACTTCAAGCATAAATACGTCACAAATTCAAACTGAACAAAACTTTCAACAAGCAAGTACGTCGCACCCCAGTTTCCCCTTCAATCCCAGTAAACAAAAAAAGAAAAGAATGTAATACTGACATTACTGACACAACTTCTTCTGGATCTCTGATGTCTTTTGTTGTACGTACTAGTAAGCCTGCCAAAAATGAAATTGATAAGCAGATTGCCAGAGCCCTCTATGCAACTAATAGCAGTTTCATCTGGCTGGGCAATCCAAAGTTAAGAAAGCTATAGCACTACTGCGACCTGGATATGTACCGCCCAGTCGAAACGATGTGTCAGGCAGACTGCTTGATCAAATATATACCAAAAAAAAGAAGCAAATGTTTTAAGGGGTTGTCTAGAAGTAACGTTTGTCTTTCACTCGATGGATGGTCTAATATGCATAATGAACCCATAGTATTTTGCAACAGTTACTGCAGAAAATGGCTCCTCCTTTCTATTCGACACTGTAGATACAACTGGGCATCCACCCTTATAAACAAACTAAAAACCGAGTATGATTGTACAGTGAGTAGTTTCGTGACAGATAATGCAGCTAACATGTCTGCAATGCGAAATGAAATAAAGGCATCTGATAAATTCAATGTAATAGCATATGGCTGTGCTACACATATACTAAATTTATTATGTAAAGATTTGGAAATTGTTGATATAAAAGAGCATGTAGTCCAAATCGTAAAGTACTTTAGGAACAATCATTTTGCATCTGCAACATATGCCAAAGAAGGAGGCAAAAAACTAGTCATACCTAGTGATGTTCGATGGAACTCGCTTGCAGACTGCTTGCAAGTATTTACCGAATCATGGCCCATACTTTTTAGAATCAGTGAAGAACACAAAGAAAAGATTGGCAGTATTATCAGGGAAACCTTCATTTAAAGAGAAGTGCTGAAGATTACCTCAAAATTCTTAAGCCAATTTCCATTGCCATAGATAGGTTGCAAAAGACCGACGCCACTATTTCAGATGTTGTAGAGCAATTTAAAATATTAGAAGATTACTTTGAAGAAACTAATCTGACATTACATCAACTGCAAAAATTTAAAAATCGATATAATATGTGTATAACCCCGTATCATTTGCTGGCATTTCTTATCGACCCAACGAAAACACAAAGTTTGACATATACTGAAAAAAATATTGCATTACAAACTGCAAAAGAACTGTATCCAGATAGTGGTTTATTACCACTAATCATCAAGTTTCTTGCCAAATCAGAGCCTTTTAACGATTTTATGTTTCAAGATGATATCCTGAAAAGCGTAAAACCTATTGACTGGTGGAAATCACAACGAAACGCAGATATTATTGAAAAAGAACTTCCCATAATTACACAACTGCTCTGTGCAGCTGCTTCGTCTGCATCAGTAGAGGATATTCTCAACATTTGGTTTAGTGCACTCTAAACTACGCAATCGATTAGGTACTGAAAAAACTGCCAAACTAGTATTTCTTTACAAATATTACAATTAAATTTGTTTTTTGTTTTGAATATTTTCTGCAATAATACTGCTATCTATGTGTTCTTGTGTTCTTGTAATAAATTAATTTACTATACTTACTAACGTAATTTATTTTTTTTTTCGATTTTCTTCATAACCCAAATTATTTTTTTTATACTTTTTATTTTTGATTTTAATCATGATTTAAATTTAAAAAAATCATGTGATTTAAATCGTGATTAAAATCAATTGATTTAAATCCTTGCAACCCTGGTGCAAGTTACTTTATCATCAGTTTCTTATCGCCCAGGGAGGGGCATAACAAAGTAAAACTACTTTACTAAGTATGTGTAAGCTACACATACAGTAGATTCTAGTAGGTTCCCACACTGAAGGGCGCGCCCCTCCGGGGAGGCGCAAAGCAACATTGAGGAGGACGCGAGAGCTCAGAAAAATTAATATCAATTTTTATCTTTAAACTAACAAAAAATCAGTTTAAATAAAAAAAAGATGTATATATGGAAACGTCGTCTGCAAGCTCAAACACCAAATTTTTTCTCATTTCCGAAATTGGCTTCATTAATGGAGAATAGTGATGACACTGCTTAAAACGAAGAGATTACAACCTATATTATATCTCATCCAAAAAGTCTCTTCCATGAATTCCAAAAATGTTTTCCTAATTTACATGACATCCTTCCAGAAGAAATGCAAGAACAAGCAATCGACTAAAAACACGACTCAGTGGCGAAAAATTACTAAAAATTTGGTGATTACTACATTTTGGATAAAATATCATCCCAATATATCCTTTAACTGCGGAAATGGCTTCGAAATTTTACATATCATTCTCGACAACCTACTTATGTGAAAAAGGATTTTCTATTTTAATGGAAATTAAAACAAAAAAACGAAGCCGGCTTGATGTTGCTGGTGACCTACGTTGCGCACTTTTAAATATAAAACCAAAATTTCCACCCTTATTAACACTTTGACTGCCATGTGTATCTTTGAGTACACACAATGGCCTGGACTATGTCGCCACATGTATATTCCGGTATACATATGCGTGATTGATATTTCGCCGCGTGTATACTAGAGTAGCACGCTTTACGTGTATTTCTTATGGGATATCGTTTAGCGTGGCGTGGGGCAATGACAAAATTGTCTTAGCGCCGACTTTCGATAATTTTTAAATAATTTTATGTTCATTTCAATATTTAAGGTACTATTTTTTTATTGTGAAATGAAGAACAGTTGTTAGTTTCGACATAGAAAACTTTATTATACATAAATATAATCAAAATACAACATATTATAATGAAAACAAAATTCCTTAGCATCTAATGATTTTTAGGCAAAATATTATGTCTATCGAAAAAGTAGTCTAGACAAAGAAAGTTTTCAATGCAT
>JAHBCN010005971.1:51697-80606 GCA_019359885.1 Listronotus oregonensis | reverse complement strand
TTTAATATCAATTTTATCAATTTTTTTCTGTAAAGGAAGCATTTAAAGCTGACGTTACTGGGGCAAATGAATTATAAAAGCGAAGTGTCAATAAAGCTTGTCACTCTCAACGCCTACTAGTACAATAATGAGTTGTTAATTTGAAATTAGTTAATTAATATTAAAATAATTTTTACCCAAATTAATAAAAGTAGGCCGATTTTTTTGAAAATTGTTTATTAGGAACTATCTTTTACTTTTGAACAACTTTTCCTAGTAATTTATTTCCATATCTTCTCAAATAAGTTGCACTTGACTCTTGAACCATTTAAATTTTTTTCAATTTTCTGAATACCGCGTATAAAATTTGTTAAATGTTTATTCAATCTTACTCTAAGAAGTAGCAATTTTTTTTTATCAAGAGTAGTTTTTTTGAAAAAATTTAAAAACAAAGAAGTTTTTACTATCAACCTTTTTCCGTGGACGACTAATGGTGTTCCACGGAAAGGTGTTAAAGGAAAAAACTTCTTTATTTTTAATTTATCGAAAAAGTTATTGTGATAAAATTTTTGCTACTTCTTAGAGAAATTAAATAGAAACATTAACCTATTTATACGCGGTTCAGAAATTGAAAAAAACTTAAAATGGTACAAGAGTAACGTGCATTTATTTGCAAAGATATGGAAACAAGTTACTAGAAAAAGTTGTTCAAACGTAAAAGGTAGTCTCTAATACCAACTTAAGAAAAAATCGGCCCACTTTTATTTATTTGTGATTAAAATTTCATTATCAATTAACTTATTTCAAATTTTTGTATTAGTTGGCGTTAATAGTGACAAGCTTTATTGACACTTCGCTTTTATAATTCATTAACCGCAGTATCGTCAGCTTTAAATGCTTACTTAACAGCAAAAAATTTGATAATAAATTGATATTAAAAATTTAAATTGATATTAAAATAAATTTAATCACAAATAAATAAAAGTAGGCCGATTTATTCGACAATTGGTATTAGGGACTACCTTTTACTTTTGAACAACTTTTCCTAGTAACTTATTTCCCTATCTTCTCAAATAAATGCACTTTACTCTTGTACCATTTGAAGTTTTTTCAATTTTTTGAACACCGCGTATAAAATATGTTAAATGTTTCTATTCCAATCTTACTTTAAGAAGTAGCAAAATTTTTTATCAAGAGTAGCTTTTTTCGATAAAATCAAAAATAAAAAGTTTTTTCTCTTCAACACCTTTTCCGTGGACATACTGTATATATATATATATATATATATATATATATATATATTATATATATATATATATATATATATATATATATATATATATATATATATATATATATATATAAAATATTATATATATATATATATATATATATATATATATATATATATATATATATATATATATATATATATATATTATATATATATATATATATATATATATATATATATAATATATATATATATTTTTTGTGAAAGTCGGTAAGTTTTATTTTAAGACAAAAAATATTTTTACTGATAAGTAGATTTTACTAAGAAGATATGCACACACCTTTGTGTAATGTCACCCATTATTAGAAACGTCAACAAAATTAAAAAAGTAAATAGGTTTATTATGTTGCTAATAAGTGGAAGTTTGTATATCATATAATCATCATAATTAGAACAAAATTTGTTAACACTGCTATTTTTAGCTTAATTATTCATTTTTTGAACAATTTCATGACACTGGGAAAATTTATTGCTAACAGGTATACTAGAAATTTAATTTCATGGTGATAAGGTTTGTTTTTAAAACAAGCATCAAATTATTGCATAAGATACGATTAACAAAGAGTCTATACATTCTTAGGTTAAACATACTTTTGTTTTCTTATAGTCCGGGAGGCCACGGCAAAAAACCAAGTCAATAGAAGATACACGTGAAACATTTTTTGTATATTAGTATGAACTATAGTCAATTCAAAGCCGCACTGCTGCCTCACCTAAGCGGGTTTAAATTGCATTTTTTATTTACCTTAAAAAAATCGGGAAAAATAGTTTTTTTTTAAATATAACTCGAAAACTATTGATTTTAGGAAAAAAAGGTATATAATCAAAATACTAAGTCTAATAAAATTACGTTATTTTAATATATATAATTTTTTGTAGCCCTTGTAGTTTTTGAGATATTAACGATTTAAATATAAAATAAAAACGCAAATATCTATTTATTAATGCACACTAATACACATATGCCTTGAGGCAATGGGGGATGACCTGATCGAATTAATATAATATTTAATTTTTTTGGTCCAATAACTATACCCATTCCGATTTACTTTAAACTTTAATTTAAATAACATTTAAACCTAATTTTATTGAAAAAAAAGTGCTTCCTCGATCTGGGTGTTATATACCTGGCAGGATGCTTAACATTTCTCGATCTTCTATTCTACTATGTATATAGCTCATTGTTGTTTAAATATTTTTATTATTGATTTAAATAATAATATTAATAATTTATAAAGACAGTTACTCGATTAGAACCATCTTGGGAAAATTTTAATCATATTTTTAACATCAAAAAACTTTATTAATAGTTTTTTTTTAGTTGAATTATTGCTTAAACTTTGATTATATTTTAAAGTAGTAAATAAATAGGTAAATACAACAATTTAAATAGGAATGGCTTTAAGCCTAGAAGAAGTAAATAGCCTAATGAGAGAAATGTTTTAAAAGTATAATGTTAAATAAAGTATAAAAAAAATTTTTGACGTTAAAAATATGATTAAAATTTTCTCAAGATCATTCTGAACGAGTAACTGTCTTTATAAATTATTATTATCATTAAAATCGATAATAAAAATATTTAAACGATGAGCTATACATATAGTAGCATAAAAGATCGAGAAAGATAAAGATAAAGATAGATAAAGAAGACACTTATTAGTTTTATTTTCAATCAAAAAAGTTTAAATTTCTTTTAAGAGTCCATTCGCGCCGCAAAAATTGGATCCAATTTGGGGTTCGGGGCATAATGTTTTTCTCAAAAACGGTATAAGTAAGTAATTTTCAAAAACTATATGAAAGCCAACACTTAAATCTAGGCTTCTGCTGTAATAGTTTTTTAAATTTGGATTTAGTTTTTAATATTTCCTTAAGTGAAAGTCACCCCAAAATCGGTTATGTTTAGATAGTATTTTATCTTAACTCGACTCATATTTCACCGTCTCCGCGTCCTTTCGCCCGACCCCTAAGGTGTAGCGTAAATGCACTCTTAAGTTAAAGTTTCAAATGTATCGGAATGGATACAGTTATTGTACCAAAAAAAAATTTATAAAATATCTGTGCACCAGGTTATGCTCCATTACATCGAGGCACATGTGTATTAGTTTGTTCCATTCAATGAAAAGAACATTTTGAATTAATTTTTAGATGGATCGGAGCTGGTATATGTACTTGTACCAAAAAAAAATATTGTTATTAGCGAAAATTTTTAATGGCGAAAATCACTTTTTTGCTTTTATCTCCTTTATTGGTTATTTGATTAAAAATATGTATATTACCTTTTTCATAGAGCTTACTAAAAGACATATTTTTTGTTTTATACATTTTTTCGTTACTCTTTTAGTTTTTGAGATATTTGCGATTTTATTTTAAATTTAAATTGTTAATATCTCAAAAACTTAAAGGGCTACAAAAAATTTTATATAAAAAATGACGTAGTTTTATTAGAACATTAATTTTAATTACATCCGTTTTTTCCTAAAATCAAAAGTTTTTGAGGAATATTAAAAAAAAAACAATTTTTCGCGATTTTTTATAAGGTAAAAAAAATGCAATTTGAACTAGCTGAGTTGAGGCAGCAGAGCAGCTTTGTATTGACTATAGTTCTTAGTAATATTGGGCTAATATCAAAAAAATGTTTCATGCGTACCTCTTATTGCCTTGGTTTTTTGCGGTGGCCTCCCGGTCTATTATGGGTTTTAGCTTTATATACCTTTTTTAATGAGAGCTTAGATAAAAAAGGACATTATAATCTAAACATTTTGGAGTGACTGACAATGCTTAAAACACCATCTTAGAATAGACATGGTTGTTTAAAGCCACCGCTGGTAAATGGGTTAATCATTATTTTAGTTTTATGTATTTTTTAATACAAGTATTAATTTTCTTTTTATCGAAAGTGTCAAATTTAACTTTCTTTAAATTGTATATGTAATGTGTATATGTACTGAATAGTTTGATCGAGCTAATTAATTATTTAAATAATAAATTACAAAAATTATATATGGTTTATACCTGCATAGTTCACAATTGTGACACTATATTAACACCTTTTTAATAACATACGAGGTGTCTTCATATTTAAAAATTATACCTTAGTATTAAAATAAATAAGAAGCTGAAACGTTCAGTCTATTTTTATTATGTTGATTTATGCATTTTTGTAACTTAAATATTTCAAAAATTAGTACAACCTAGCAGAAGTGTCGGCAATAATAATAATAATAATAATCTTTATTAATAGCCCATTGGCTAGCACATAGACACTTTACAAAATTTTACCAAGTAAAAGAATTTAAAAGTACATTAACAAATAATTTTTATCTAATAATACACCTGTAAACTAAAATAAACGTGGCAATATGCTGTCTAATATAATAGTATCTTTCAAGATAAAAGAAAATGACTAAAAGTCTCGACTGCTTCTGAGTACAGTAAAAGCCCTCGAAATTAGCATTTTATGGTACTATCAGGGTAGGTTGACCTAATTATCCCACCCGACCATACAGGATCGTATTTCTAGCTGACCGGAATAATATGTAAGTACTCATGATGTCCTATTTGCCCCAGGTTATATCTAAACGTATAGGGTAAAGTGCGGACCTGAACTATTCTTACCTCTGTTGGCATGGCCATAAAGGACCACTTTCGAGGATTTTTATTGCAGTCGGAGATAATCGATATATCTAGTCATTTTCTTATATACTAAAAAATACTATACTTTACAAGCCGTTTAAAATTGTGAGAGATCATTTGTATCCCTATTATTGGATAACTCATTATATTGTTTTAGTCCCTTATAAAATAAACAATTTTGACTAAAAGTGGTCCAACGTCTATGTAAATAAAAATTATTTTGTGAACGGGTGTTACGTTTATGTATATCTCTGAAAAATGTACAATTTTTAAGAAGATGTTCAGGGAGCAACTTGTTAAACATTTTATAAATAAATATCATAGTGTTATATGTTACAGTTTGTCTTACACTCAAAAGGTTTGTTGCCTGTAACATATCTCTTATCCTAGTATATTTATTACATTTATAAATCATACGTAAAACTTTATTTTGTTTTGTTTTTTTGTAGAATATCCAGCTGAGTAAAAATAGTAATATGGAACAGTAATAAGAATGAGGAGCAATAATTGTGTTATAAATAGTCAACCGGGACCAACAACTTAAGTCTTGTGACATCTGCCCTAATACATTAATTTTTTTTGGCGATTTTATTTGTAATGTTCTAAAAGGATAAATTTTCAACTATTACACATCCTAGATGTTTGAAGTGTCTTACTTTTTCGATAATCTTATTATTAATTTTAACGTGATTATGAACAGCATTAGTTAAATTACTATTTTTATTTTTTATAATCATCATTTTTAATTTGTCAATATTTTGCTTAAAAGAGTTATTATTTAAAAATTTTAATAAATCGTTAAGTTCACCATTTAATGTTTGTATTATTTCATCAGTTTTATCCCTTATAATATAGATCACAGTATTATCAGCAAATAATTGTACTCTGCACATTTTCAAAGCCTTTACAATGCCATTTATATATAATACAAAAAGAGTAGATCCTAATACAGTTCCTTGTGGTACACCATAGGTTGTTTTTGTGGCAGTTGATATACATCCATATTTCGTTATTTGTGTTCGATCTGTTAAGTACTCTTTAATTTTTTTAAATTTTAACTAATTTTAATTTAATTGAATATAAATACTTGAAAAATCGTATTCAATTACTTCTCAATAATTGGATTACCTACTTTAATTCAATTACTTTCTAAGAAAGATAATTGTATTTGGATTATCAATAAATAGAATATTATAATCGTAATTGGTAATTGATTTTCACGAATCCCAAGTAATTCAATTACTTAGAAAGTAATTCGATTACTTATAAAGTAATTGAATTATTTAGTAATTAATTTAATTACCTTATAAATTGAATTACTACGAAAAATTTAATTACCTTGTTTTACAAAAAAACTGCCGGAATTTTGGCCAGCCAGAAAGAGCATCTTGAAACACGGCGGACCGCTTTAAATCCGGCGATCGCCGCCTCCGCGCCGATTTAGTATTTTCGATTGATGCTTACCGCCACCGTTTTTATACTTTTTTTTGTGAAAAAAATCCGTTGATGTTTGGGGTAGGATAAAAATAAATTCTTATTTTAGAGTCATTTATTGTTGAACTTGCCGAGAAAGCAGTTTGAATAGTGTGACGTGCGCGTTTCATGCATCTTAGTATAAATATTTTATTTATTTAGTGTATCGTGTTTGATATACATATGTGGTAATTTAAATAGAGTAATTGCTAAAACATTCAATTACTTTTAGTTGATAATTTAATTACATTTAACAAACATGCTAGTAATTGGTAATCGTAATTTACTACTACTTATAAGAGTAATTGGTAATTGTCATTGAACTACTTATTAAAAGTAATTGCGACAGCTCTGCCTATAGTAAAAAAAGCTATGGTTAAGCATTTATTTTCGTGATTTTGTATTAATATTTCAACTTTTATTTAACCAGAAACAAGTCGCTCAAACGAACAGCTCTAGGAATATTGTGTGTGTCAATAGAGTTTCTAAGGCCAGTTTGCGAACCGAGAATAATTGCTGTAAGCGGTAAGAAAGAAAAATGCAAGTTGTCTCCATGCGGCCAAGAGGATCAAGCACGTTCTAAGAAGAGGGCCGATTTGACCGGTAAAGGTGACATTCCAGCCAGCGTTCGCTGAACTGGCGTTGTTAAAATCTTCAAGAGCCACTGCATTTTTACATTTTACGTTATATGAGAAGAAACGCGATATGATGTTGAGAGTAGCGTATTTTAATGCGAGCCGTCAGACAGAGTAGAAAATGTCTAGTACCGTGACTTTTTGTAAATTAAATGACCGCTTGGGCAACCACGTAATTTTCTGACCGATTGAGTTATTTGCATACTTTATATTTTATAAAAAGTAGGTAATTTAAAACCTTACTAACCGTTTGATAAAAATAATATCTAGAAAGTTGGTAATTATATTTTTAATTCTGTACGCTTTTACGGCGCATTTATGATTAAAAAAATAGCTTAACTATGAGAAATTAAAATTGGTAGTTGCGTCAATGAATACATAAAACTGCCAAAATTTGGAAGTCCACAGAACATCTCCCTTGTTTCAACAATATTTATGATTATTAAAATGGAACATTTTTTTTTAATCGCTGTAACTTTTTAAATATTAATTTTCGTCATTTTTAGACCTAATCTTTTTTTGTAGATTATTAAATTTCCTACAAAAATAATTTAACAATAATTTCTCGTATTTTTCATAGTTTCGAAGATATCGTGAACTTCAATTTCTGAGAGCAGAAATATATATATATATATATATATATATATATATATATATATATATATATATATATATATATATATATATATATATATATATATATATATAATATATTAAATAACTATATAGAGACATATTCTATAGGTATTAGAAATTTAAGAAAATATGATAAAATTTAAATAAATCAAATTTTATGAAGAGATATTTATCAGTATTTTTAAAAATATTTCATTAAATGTTAAAAAATGTCTGTTTTAGTCACGTATACAAAAAATTGCAAATTTAATTTTCCTTGCAAATCCTGCAAGCCGGTAAGCAATGAAAGTCATTTTTTCTGCAGTCACATGCTGACCGCATCCGGTTTTGCAGGAGCAAAATATGATTTTTAAGACGTTTTCAGGTACTGATGGTTGCGTCATTTTTACTGGTTTTAAATAATCGTCTTTTTGCCAATCCTATTCGTTAGGAGAGATTAAATAATTATATTTCTATTGCTGAACTTGTAAGTAGTCTCTTTTGATATGTTGTTTTGCTGCATCCTTTGTCGGAGGTAGTGAAATAAAGTTTTATCTTTCACGATATCTTTGAAACTATGAAAAATCCAATAAATTATTATAAAACTATTTTTCTAGCCAAATTTAATTATCTACAAAAAAAAAAGATTATGTGTAAAAATGACAAAAATTAATATTTAAAAATTTACTGCGATTAAAAAAAAATGTTTCATTTAAATATCATAAATATTGTTAAAAACAATTTAAATTTTTATTTGCTTTCTGATTTTGAATAATATGAAAAAATAAAGTTATTAAAAAAAAATATTAAAATCAGAGCTGTTCTTGAGGACTTCCAACTGAAACGCTTCATTGACGCTACTGACTTTTTAGCCATTAAAAGTGCCGAAAATAATAAAGTTTTATTTTCTCTTTTTAAGAATATTGTCTTATTTTTTTCAAATATGTACATGAACAAACAAACAATTTAAAAAAACTATAAATAAAATTATCCCGATTTTCTTATTTTGGCGAGATAAAGAAAATTAAAAAATTAACAACAGAACTAACCAAAACTAATCAGTACTAACCATAACAGCAGCCTTGTTGTATATCATATATTTTCTATATTTAAATTATATATATATATATATATATATATATATATATATATATATATATATATATATATATATATATATATATATATATATATATATATATATATATATATATATATATATATATATATATATATATATATATATAGTAATTCATGAGGAAATGTCAATACTTCAAGTAGGTAGTCAGGGTCCAAAAATAAATATAAAAGTTTATACAAATATGGGTCCGCAAGGCCTTATGCCTAGAAGTAAATGGTGGAATTATTAAAAATTATAAAACCTAGCTTGTGTTTTGCCGAACATAATTTAAGAACAATAATTTTATTGAAAATTAAAATACATATTGTTTAATTATACATTTTTTTTATTTTTTTTTTATTTTCCTATAATAAAATCAGATGCGTCGTAATTTTTTTTAATCCAAATATCTCGAAAACCGTTGCTCATATCAATTTTTAACAAGTATACCTTTTTGACGTAAATATGACAAAACAATTATTTAATTTACTTAAAAATGTAATACAGGGCTGTACCAAAAAGTTGTGATTGTTCAAAATAATAAAAATACGTGTAGGTTGCTCCCCCTACAAGTAAGAGCCGTAATAAGATTAGATTCAAATCCGCCATATCAAAAAATCCCCGGATACCAATTTTTACTTCATTATTTACATTATCATAGATTTTATTTAAAAAATAGAAAAATTAAGTAAAGATTTTAACACCCTGTATTTCGAAAACAAAGGCCTTGCGGACCCATATTTGTATAGGCTTTTATGTTTATTTTTTGACCCTGAATACGTACCTGAAGTATTGACATTTCCTCATGAATCACCCTGTATATCCGCCCAAAATCGAACGACAACTGAAGTATATGATAACTGCGGCGACGGCCTTTATAAATGGTTACATTATACGCCATAAGTTCAACTTGCGAACGGTATGTGCAACAGCGGCCGTAAAGAAACGTCGAGTTTATAAATTGCTCCTATTACAGATCGTATGTTGATCAGCCTTAAAAATCAATAGTTTTTACAATTTTATCTATTTTTGGACCTCCCACTAGTGACCCCGTTTACTGTATGTTGTAGCACATTTACCCTGTGATTTCCCACTTTTAAATCTATCCCTCTTGCTCTTATATCCCAGGTGTCGAGCTGTAGTTGCGAAAGTCGATTGAGTACCTTTAAATAGAACATCGGGTCTGTATATTGCAAGTCAAGTCAAGCTAGAAGAGAACAGAGGCTCTTCAGGATGAATCAACTAACTATCTATTTGTTCTTCATAGCGCTGAAACTACAAAAAGACCAAACATGTGTTACAGAATTTGTGGGATTTAAAGAAATACAAAAATATGTTTAGGAATATGGAGAGGCCATAAAAGAGCAGCAACAGCAAAAAAAAGCATTTTATGAATGGAATATTTCTTAAGAGTCTATTTACTTTTACATTAGGTAACGTATTAATGACAAGATCTAAGAAGTCATATTTTGAAAACTGATCCAAGCTATAGTCTCTAAATTGTTGGTCGGCCATTTGCAAAAACGTGAGGTGCCGTAATATTGTGTAAATAAGGAAAATTATTATTTTTAGAGGAAAATTTACGGTCGTATATATAAGGAGTGTTTTAAATTCGAGGTTAGGTATGGGGATTTTGAAAACCGTAAGTGAGAGGTTAAATAAAGAACTAATCTTTAATTTGAAGTCTAACATAATGGGGTTTATTTAATACAATTTAAGAATTGCAAATATTTTCCAAGACATTTGAAACAAAATAAATAATTTAAAATATTGTTTTTGGTGTTATTTTCGGATATAGTTACAAAAGGAAAACATTCTAGACACTTTTAAAACAGGTTTATTTACGCAAAAAAATAGGCAAAGAAGTATCTAATATTAAACAAAAATTTGTTTTTAATGTTTAGATATATTATTAATCGAATTTACGCGTTAAACCAATTACAATTAAACAAAATCGATAGAAACTACTGAGTTAGGTGGGTTTAGTTAACTTTGGTATTGTGTTATTAATAATATGGTTTATGTCAAAGTTATCAACACAATATTCTGATTTTCTAATTGTCACCTGTGGGTTAACAGAATTAGATGTTATTTTGAAAATGGTAGACAGGTCCCAATAATATTTATGTCCAAATTTGTTGATAAAAATGTGTAAACTTGTCACAAAAATATAAATTAAAATTAAATAAAAAGTAATAATCAACCAAAAGTTAATACCATAGTTTAAAGAATATACAATATACTGTATATTCTTTAAACTATGTTAATACCAATGTCTTTAGGCGGACAAAATTAATTTCTACGGGCTGATGTCATACACGAATTTATCATTTAAAACCAATTATTGCCGGGGTTTATATAATAACTAAGTAATTTTTTTTATTGTTATTTATAATATTAGGTGTAAAAAGATTTTTAAGACAAATGTGGTTGTGGTCTTTCTCAAAAGTGCTTTAAATACCTGTGAGAATTTCAACAGTTTTCTTTAAAACTGTATATACAGACATTAAGCCGCGTTTACACCAAAGTCTTCCACAAGTTGCGGCAATTTGTTGCTTTTTCTACAAAATACAGCAACTTTTTCTGTCTTCCACTTGTGGAGAGACAAATCTTCTACTAAATTTTGTTTTCCCCCGGAGTGTCGTCGTCTTTACACCAAAGTCTTCAACTAAGTTTTCCACAAGTTGCGGTAATTTGTTGCTTTTTCTACAAAATACAGCAACTTTTTCTGTCTTCTACTTGTGGAAAGACAAATCTTCCACTTAATTTCCCGCGGAGTGTGGGTAAAGATCAAAGAAGGTTGACAACTAAAAGTGGAAGATTTGTTGCTGCGCGCTTTGGGCAAGCAACTTGTAGAAAACTAGTGGAAAACCACTACCTAAACCTTTCGCACCAATTCTTTGGCAACAAGTTTTCCACTTGTTTCTTTAAATTTAAGAAGAGCAACTTTTAGTTTTCTACAAAAAATCTTCCACTTGTTGCTCTAATTTGAGAAGTACAACTTTTAGTTGACAACTTTTAGTTTTCTACTCTTTTGTCATCTTTATTTGTCAACTTTGGTGTAAACGCGCCTTTTTAAAAGATCAAAAAAAGTTGACAACTAAAAAAGAAAGATTTGTTGCTGCACGCTTTGCATAAGCAACTTGTAGAAAACTACTGAAGAACTGGAGAACTACTGCCTAAACCTTTCGCGCTAATTTTTTGGCATCAAGTTTTTCACTTGTTTCTCTAAATGTAAGAAAAGCAACTTTTAGTTTTCTACAAATAATCTTCCACTTGTTGCTCTGATTTAAGAAAAGCAACTTTTAGTTGACAACTTTTAGTTTTCTACAAACAATATTGACATGTCAACTTTGGTGTAAACGCGCCTTTAGGCATACATGTTGCAAACAAGCCAGTGCTTGCCCGCGACAAGTTCCATACGACACTACTTGATGTGTTTTCAAGCGTGATTTGTTGATTGGGTTTTATGTTAAACATGTCATTGTGTGAGTGGTAAAAATTAAAAAGGACAATCCTATTTTCAGTTTTAAATCTGTGGAAGCTATAGAAAAATAGAGCATATTTACATGATAAAACTTTTGGCCAATATTTCAAATTCAGAAGAAAAAACAAAATTGAAAGGGAATTCAATGAAACAGATAAGATTTCGGTGACACGGTGAGTGGAATAAAACTTGATATTTTTTATTGTTTGAGTTTAAAGCATATTGAGCTTGCCATGGTAAAGCTGTATATGGATCTTTGAGAATTTCTTTTGATCTATCGCTTACAAATGCATTTTTCCTTAATTTGCAGTATGTTTGTAGTTAAACATTTGTTAACTTTTAATTTGATTTCGAAAAATGCGTCCTCGGTCGGCAACATAGTGCGTATAAGTGGACGAACTCGCCTTATTTTCTTAAAACATATGTTTTTGGACATTTGTCGCAAACGAATTGTCGACGACATGTCGAATAAATGTATGACCGGCCTTATAAAACAATAACCCAGTTATACGCTGGTAACTGGTTTTAAAAGCCCAAGATTTTGTGTCTTTGCAGCAAAAATGGTGTTTTATTTTAACCACTAATTACCACGTGTTACGTCTGTATTTTTTATTTTTTATTTTAAACGTCTTTTTGTTTATTATTAAAACTGAACAATGCGTTTACGTAAATACTTAAGAAAACAACATTAACAATAATATGTCAGCTGTTTACATAACAAAATATTATAGATATACTATACTTTATTTGTCTTGTTATCTTAACCAAACATTAAATACTGCATCAACAAACTGCCTAAAAATGTTAAAATATGCCATTATGTAATTCGTGTTATTGTAGTAATAATATTTATGCAAATAGGTTAATAGAATAGATCGCAAGTAAATAAAACTTATTTTTAAAAAATGTGTAGCAATATAATTATTACAATATATTCATTAAATAAAATATGATAAATATGGTTCACGTTAACACGCTTTCGTTTAGTTGTTATTGTAACGGATTTGTTTGGGAAACAAAGAACTACCTAAACTATTGTCTTTTATTAATCATACATTTTTATTTGCAACGAAAATACACCATTATACGTAAATAATTGTGAAATATTATTTTATATATTTTTAAAACGCTCACTTTACAAACGTAAATTTTCCATTTATTTACCAGACATCACCAGTAAAATGGGGGGTCGTTTTTTAAATAGTATTTTCTAGTTATGCTCCGAACTATTGTATGTATGTGTAAAATAACATACAGAAAATTAAATAACAATTCTTTAAAACAAACAAATCTCAAAATATAAAAACAAAATATAAATCAGGTAACACTTGCTTATACGGTTTTCTACTATTTTTGGATTATATGGCAAAATTTTTATATAGTCATATTCTAGTGTCCTTAGGGATTGCAAATATACTGGCGGAAAAGAGAAATTATGTGTTTAAATTTTTGTTTTTTTTCAATTAAACACACTTACGGGTCCTTGGAGTAAATAGGGGTGCTAGGCGGGGTTAAAACGTATAGATTGATAATTAGTTACTAAAACATGACACACACAAACAAAAATCTATTGACAAAATACGCAGAAAATTGGGAAAACAACTTTTAAGTTAAATCAAAAAAAATATATATATATATATATATATATATATATATATATATATATATATATATATATATATATATATATATATATATATATATATATATATATATATATATATAGGTTAGAAATTTAATAGATATCTAATTGATTATAAATTCTTTTTACTGTCAAATTCAAAATAAGTATCAACAGTGTTGCCGGATTTAATAATTTTGGGCCATCAAATTTTTTGATACTTCTTTTATGTCTGAAATATAATTGGGAAAAATAAAAAGGTGCTAACAATAACTAACCAAAACTAACCAAGACCGACTAAGGGCTTTTGATTTTGTCTAAAAGGTCGGTCATGGTTACTTCTGGTTAGTTAAAGCGGCTTTTTATTTTCCCCAATTATATTTCAGGCGTAAAAATGCGGGTATGTATTAGAACAGACCTGGATTTGGCAACACTGCACGCTGATGTTTCTTGTCATAAAGGGGAGTTTTCCCATTATATGGAGAAAATCAAAGGTAATTTTAAATTTTAAAATCAAAATAAAAAATATTAAAACACATAATTTCTCTTCTCCGCCAGTAAATTTGCAATCCCTGAGGACACTAGAATATGACTATATAAACATTTTGCCATATAATCCAAAAATAGGAGTAAACCGTATATGCAATAATTACCATAAATTAAAATAGGTTAACAAATAAGCCTTTTTTGAACTATGTATCATTTAATCATAAGCACAACCCTATAATGACATTTTTCTTCAAACCTTTTTTTCTGCAAAATCATTAATTATATCATTAAAACTTATAATTAGATACATTTTTTTTTTAAATTTATCGTAAATTTGCTCCCATAGTATTTGCCGCCCTAGGCTTAGCCTACTCAGCCTTTTTGCAAATCCACCCCTGTCGGTGAACTTTAACTCCATTTTTAAACAGCATTATTTTAAAATATTTTTTTTATATACCTATTTGTTACACCATAATAAAACACATAAGGTCTGAAAAAATTAATTTTTCACTCACATTATCACAAAATAAAATAATTTTTTTATTTCCCATATAAAATATACTAAAGTAATATGGCCGACTAATATGAAAAAAAGTGAGAATACATACGATGATACGATGTCGTTGTGTTTACGATTCCCTTCTTGAATAAGCAATGTTGCCAAATGTTTTCTAATAAATTGTTATTATTCAAGCTTGCTTTTTGCATTTTTCAGAAATAAAGTTTTTTTTTACGAAAAATCTAGCCAAAACTAACAGACAACAACTTCCAAACCATTATCTAGTTCCGGTTAGTTCCTGGTTAGCTGTCGTTAGGTTTTCCTCATTAAATTAAACATTTTCTTCATCATAAATGCGCCGTCGAACAAAGTAAAAAAAAAAGTCTGATATCTTAACTTTTCGATTTTTTATAGGCAAAGATTTGGTAAAGCTTACTTCCAGATAATTACCTTATTTAATTATTTTTTGTTATATTTGTACTATTTAATTCATAATGGTTTAGAGCTAAATTTAAATCTTTTTTTTTTTTTTGATCCGACAAGGTTGCAACATCTGGCCACAATCTGGCCTTATATTTAAACTAAAAGCAGTGTTTTTCCGACTTTTAATTTCATTTTTCTTTGCCAAAATGCATTTTTCGGATTTTTTCTTATTGAAATCTAATAAACAATATGTTTTTTTATCTGTAATATTTTTTTATTTTTTTTAAATCGAATGGAGCCAAGACACCGGACCCAATAAAACGTACTTACCCTGGCGATTTGGAATTTAAAAAATTGGTTTACTGTATTTATCTAGAATATTAACATTAGAATAACATAAAAAACACTAACACTACACTAGTTGCTATGGAATTAAATCATTCAGCTGACGGTCCAGTGGCGGCTTGTGGTCAATCTTTCGGGGAGGTCATTAGTTAAAATTTCAAATGCATATGGCTTAACTGATTTTTAGTTAAAAAAAAACAATTTTAGGCATTTTATTTCACACAGACGTTTACTCCAAAGAAAAAACAAGAAAGAAAATTAAAAAATAAATGATTAAGCAACATTATTTTATTTGAAGAATTATATTTCTATTTATTAAGAAACATAACAATAGAACAAATAATAAGCATAGAAATCTGTTTAAAGAGATTAATTGCACAACATATTGTAAAAAAAATCTCACACCCGACAGTAAGTTATATCGCTATGCCAGAGGTATGACGGCAACTTATAGGTTAAAAATAAGCATATTTATATGATACAAAATAAAAAAGGTTACTTAACTTACCTAAATAGTCATAAATTTTAGTTCAATCCTTCTGTCTTTGGCACTTGCATAATGATTGATTACTTCCTCATTGTAATTTACACTATTATTTATAAAGACCTTTTCAATACTTAACATGACCAACGCAAAGAGTCTACCTTCCCCCGTTGTGTTGCGCAAAAATGTCATTATTCTATTTAATGTAGAGAAGCATCTCTCGCTCTCTACAGTTGTCATCGATAACGTACAAAAAATTGTCAACAAATGCACTGTTTCCGAACTTACATTACAAAAACAAACACCAACAAGAAATAAATTCCTAAAATCGTATATAATCCGTTCTATAATAACCGTAGGTACTATAACAAACACCTTGAAAAATGCGTAATTTTCCTCTTCGCGGCTATTGACCCAGATCATGCGATTACACTGCTTCGGAAAGCAGCCAAAATCGCCCAATCGTAAATTAGATCGGGAAAACTCGACTCGGCTCCGTTTAAAACAATGCGGTCAATAGGCCTTTTCATCACAATTTTTTTTGTGCGCATGCGTCAGTATCAGCCATTTTTTCGTACTGTTTTTTGTAAACAAGCATGTTAAAGGGCCTGTAAACACATAATTAAAATAAAAAAATACCAAAGAAAGTATAGTTATTGAAGAAAAGAAATACGAAAATAAAGAAAAAAGTGCCTTTATTAGCAAATAGGTTTTTTAAATCGATTATTATAATGATATCAGTACGAAAAGGAACGAAGAAGCGGTGTTGTTATGGAGTATGTAAGAGTGATACACGCTATAAATCATTTAAATACAATACAATTTAATCAGTATAACAATTGTATATATGTGGTAGGCCTAATTAGAATAAAATTATAGATACTTTTTGTATAGTAAAGAAGTAATGATGCCTAACCTCTCAATCAGCTCACTTCTTTTTCCTTTTTAAAGACGTCCATGACATTTAAGCTACCTTTTTAATTGCGTACAATTATTGGCTTTAACTGAATTATAAATCAGTGAAGCACCAACAACGATTTTTTCCAGTAAATGATTTAATTGGGAAGATAATACTGCATTCCCAGCCATTCTCGATCAAAACAGTACGAAACTTTTGAATTGCCGCTATTTCAACATGGCGACTGCGCTTGCGCTTTTCACATGATGAAAAGGCCTATAAGGGCAGGTAGCCCGGTTTTTGGCCAACAAACGAAACCACCGATCTGGAGATCGCTGCGCGAAGCTTCTGGAATCCAGTAATCGATCAACGAGTTGCTTGGAATAATAAAGGAAAATTTAAAAGATTGAAAAAAAAATAGTTTTTTATATTTATATCATTATTATGGTTTTGTTCGAAAAGATTAGTCAAAAGTATTGGGAGGTCATTGACCGAATGACCCAATGGAGGAGCCGCCACTGAGCTGACCAGTGGTGTGTTGTTCGTGATATTTCATTTTGGCGGCTTATCCCACTAAATTAATCAAGAAATCTGTAAATAAAGTTTATTTTTCTCTAAAACTTCATAAAGTTTACATTTTTTTTAAATTTAAAATAAAGATAATACGATTTTTTTGGCCTATAATTTATACCATTAAAACTTGGCTAACTTTATAACCGTGTAGCGAAAGTTTTAAATTAAGACTATCTAACGTGATCTAACTATGTTAATATAAGTTTAGAATTTGAAATACTGTAAAACGCGGGTAAAAGTATCTATCAGAACTTTAGGATCATAAAATCGTTATTTCAGAAAAAAGGTTAGGTCTAAAAAAGTTCTTTTTATATTAAGTATTGTCCACTAAAACCTAAATTACGTTCTATTTAAATATTATTTTTACTTTTCTGGAATGGGGGCAATTTGTTTTAAATAAAAATTATATTTTTAATTGATTTTTTGTAGCAGTTTAATCTTGATCCGAAATTAAAAAAAATATCCTTGTAAAATTTTTATTATTTTAACAAGAACAGACATGTCATAGAATGGCCACTTAAGACAAAACGACTTCCTGTTGAATAAGTTCAAAAAAAGGTAGGGCCTAAGAAATGGAAGAGATGACTGGCAGTGTGAATATTTTTTGCAACTTAAGTTTTTTACCACTGAAACGATAGCTGTCTAGATGATATCCTCTTTTGATCCTGTTATAGAAGAGCATAATGAAAGCAAAACTCTCAAGCAAATTCTTTCAAAACTACCCATTATTTATTTATACAAAAGATACAAATGAAAATATTGAATTCATGTCTTCTAAAGTAAAAATTATATTTTCAGCATGGTTTGTAATTTGCAGAGTTCACACAAGACAGCTTTAATAGCCTTCCACCCAATATTCGACTTTACAAAGAAAGGACTATTAAATTTTAAAGTGCAAAATTTGACTTCAGATATTAAATATATAAGAGGACGAGGGTATAAGAATGGTACCCAATGAGCTGTTAGTTTAACTGGTAGGTAGGTAGGTAGGTAGGTTTAAAGTAAGTGGGTATAACACCCGATGCTTTCTTCAGTTTAACTGGAGAAAGCATCGATTTGGCATAAGCGTGGCATCATAAACACACATTCTAAGGTTCTGCCCAGCAATGAATGAACCTCTCTACTCGAAACAATAAAATCCACCAAAACCCGGAAAATGGTTACTACAGATACTATTTTGTCGTAAAGCGTGGCTGCCAAGTATCTTTCTGTTTCATTTACTTGATAGAATATTATGATTAAATTTTACTTAATTTATTCCTAAAATTACATCAAAATAAGCTCTACTATTGTATTTTAAACTGTGAATAATATTTGTTATATTTATTACTTTAAAGTATAACACAGAAAAATAATGATGTCAAAATACTATTTTCTTTTTGGACAGCTACTCATAAAGGCGCGACAACGTGACAACAGCGTGACAGAAGCGTACTTCCGCCACCTTCAGCTTCGCTCGACGGATGACACATTCAATATGGCGTTTTAGTCTAAATGTTTTTTGTTGTTTGTGTATTTTTTGTGACAATTGTATAAATTTTAGTTTTGTGTAAGTACTTTTAATAAATTAAAATGGTTATTCAGTGCCAAGTGTGAAACGTGACGGATATGATTCCTGGATTATCATTTCACAAGTAAGTACAAACTATGCTTGTACCATTCTATCGCCAATAATAAACACAAACCATGTTGGGCAAAAAGCAAAAACTGTTACTTTTAACATGTAAACTCGGCATAAAGCAGGTTCTATCTATTGGGACAATTAGCACATAATCATGCAGTGTTAAATAAAATGTGAAACATAAATTTAATCATGAAGAAAACTGATAAATAAAACTACTATGTTTTTTACCACTAAAATGTATTCACAATTATTGTTACTGCAGTTTCAACTCACAGAGTCATTTTCAAACAAAAATCTTTTTCAGACCAATTTATTTATCAGTGTTCTTCATGATGATTAATTACCACATAGTAACGGCTAATAGCATCAATTTTTTATAAATTTAATCGTTTATTGAATGTATATCATATATTTTAAAATTGTCCTGATAAAACAGCATAACTTGTTAACAACCACTTAATATTGTATGGAATATTTCCATTATAAACTTTTTAAGTAGTCATAATGGTAGATATCAGTTTTTATTATGTGCAATAATAAAAACCCTAATCACTAACAATTTACAAAATATATTTTTATTTATCATAATATCTTTCTAGAATTTTATTTTGTCATATTCACCCTTGCCAGAAACCTTTAAAAAAATCTTAAACATATTTTGCATATGTCAAATTATCGGTAATAAAAAATCAAGATGAGCATTTTTTTTTGGTTTTTCGAAAGTTGTCGAAAATCTCCCCTAATTAGGGGATGATGATCCAAAACTGAAATATATGAATAATAGCAATACGCATACAAGTAATTAAAATTGTATTTTTTCTACAAAATAAAATCTGAAAAATAAAAAATAATTTATTTTCATATTAATATAAGTTAAAAGTCCACCCTTAAACTCGCTAAGAAGGTTAAATCATTCCTTAAATATGAAAAAAATAAAAATTACTTGAAACATCCAGGAAAAACTTCTAGGATATTCTAAATTATTAGAAATTTAAATCGTGTACCTCCCACTAGTATCTATTTAAAGAAATCAACCCTGTAACGAGGGGGTGAACTACCCCTGAGCGTGATAACGTACGTAAATATCAAAGGGGTTAATTTTTAAAGAACTGAAATATTTCAAATAATGTTTCAAAGAAACAAAATACTACTTTTTCAACTTATTCGAGTCACATTTAAATATATAGGACCGTATAGATCTTAAAAAAACCAACAAAATGATTTTTTTAAGAACTTTTTATCACAAAAACCGAAGGAGTTATGCTTAAAAAACAATAATTTGAAGCATTCTATAAGAACTAGAATGCATTTGTTAAAAAAACGAAAAAAACTGTAAAATATTTTAAAATAGACCTTACTTTTCTCATCAGAAAGATTATTTCAAAAATTTTTTAAATAAAAATCATCTGCTAAATATGAAAAAAAAATCACCTAAAAATCTAGAAAAAACTACTAAGATATTCTAAATTATTAGAAATTTAAATCGAGTACTTCTCACCAGTATCTTTAAGAAAACCACCCATATAACCAGGGGGTGAACTACCCCCGAACGTGTTGACATACGAAAATATCATAGCAATATAAGAAAACTCGAATATTTTATAATAGATCTTAGCTTTCTGTTCAGACAGATTAAGCTGACTTGATTTCACCACCTATAAGGGTTGATTTTTATTAAAAAAAAAGTTTTGAATAATTAGGACAAGTAAGCATAATCTTTCTGATAAGAGCTGTGATATTTTCGTATGTTATCACGTTCGGGGGTAGTTCACCGCTTTGTTACAAGGATGATTTTGACTAGCTCATAGGTGGGTGACCCGATGGCGCTGAAAATCGGTCTTAAGGGTGCATTTGGCTTGTGTATTTTGGGCAGTCCGTAGATTCTGTGTGGCTGGGCTCCAGATTTTGTTAGTTTCCTTTGCATGGCAGGATCTATGGACGATGATTTAATAAAGCTATTGGTCCTGCTAAGGATGCTAAGGATTTTCATTGTCCCGATGACAAATTACAAGAATCCTCAGAAAGACCAATAGCCTTATTAAATGCAGAGCTACAACATTTGGAGAAGGCGTTGATAAATAACGGCTACACAAGGAATGAAGTAAGACATGTACAAAAACCAAAAAACAAGAAACACAGAGAGGAACATTCTTCAGAGATAACAACGGTCCTGCCCTATAAAAAAATGTAACAGACCGAATAGGAAGGATATTGGAGAACCACAAAATAAGAACTGTTTTTAAACCTACATTTTTTTGATGACAAGTCCTAGATAGAACAGTCAATTATTATCTAAAAATATACAGGGAGGCAATAAAGATACAAAAACATAAGAACAACTTTATTGCGTATCCTTGGATCACACAATAACGTATTTAAACTATTCTTCCAAAGTTTTTCCACCATTCTTGTGACAAATTCTATAACTAAAGTAAACCACATAAGGCGCAATAAAACAAAATTAATATTTTTGTGTAATTAGTTAGTGGTGGTGATAATAATTTATACAACCTGTGTCTTAAAAACAATATATTTCCGGACTTATCTTTACTTTTTTTCATGAAATAAGTCTTTAATTTTTTTTTATCGAAATTAGATAACACCCTGTATAACGAAAAAAAATGCAGAAACATAGGCATATTATGTTCTTTTCAGTTATTTTTTTTAAAGAGTTGCGTTGCATAATCATGTTATCTTACTTAAGTACCTGAATATTATAGAAAGTTTTTACCAGCATATTAACTAGATAACTAAATTTAATTATACCTTTTTTATTTTTATGAAATTTGGGTTCTTTTGTTTATAATTATTATTGTATGTGGAACTGTTTATACGTGTTTTAATAGTTAGTCCAGAAAACGCGAAGCTGAAAAAAATGCAAAATCTGGCAATTTTTTTAAAATGCATAGATTTGTATGAAAATCTGGGATTAAGCTTAACTTATCATCCTCTTTAAAATCTATATTATGTCGATGGGCGCTCTTTATTTTTTAGGGCTAAAAACTATTCTTTATTGCGAAAACCTATAAAAATATACTTACATTAAAGCCTAAATTGAGTCAAATTTGACTCAAATAAGTAGAAAAAGTAGTATTTTGTTTCTTTGAAACATTATTTAAAATATTTTAGCCCTTAAAAATTAACCCCCCAACAAATAAAAGTATTTACCCTAGAAAATTAATATATTATCACAGTGTATCGCATGAAAATTTTGGGATTAAGCCTAACTTACCCTTCTCTTTAAAATCTCCATTATGCTGAAGGTAAATTTTTATTTTTTACGGGTGAAAACTACCCCTTATTGTAAAAATTTTCAAAACTTTCATATGAAATTGAAAAATAAGTATTAAATTCTTTGAAACATTATTTAATATATTTCAACCCATGAAAATCATCCCTTATGATTTAATAAAAAAATTTTGTTTACCCTAAAAAAATTAACATATTGTCACAAAGTTGTAATTTAAAAATGTGATTATTCAAAAGTATTACTAATTTAATTTACTTTTTTATTTAAAAAGTACGACTTATTTTAATTAGGATGGTAATTAAAGAGTTGTTTTCGAAAATTTTTGCACTAAAAAAATTTTGGTCCAACCATATTTTAATCATAACTCACTCAAATTTTATGATACATATCTTTTGTGTTTGATGAATAACAGCTAACCTTTAACAAACCACAACTGGGTTTGTATTGGTCCCACAGCAATTACAAAAACACTATTTTATTAGTTTTTTTTTAAGCTACAACTTTGTTATTTACAGTTTTTTTTAAACGCATACTTATCGAGTTATTTGCAAAAAAACTGATTTTATCGACGAAAAACTCCAACTTTCGATTGCGAATAACTCGAAAAATATGCATTTTACAAAAAAAAAAATGCATCGAACATTTTTTGCTTAAAAATTATCTTTCTTTTGATTCTTCTTGCCAAATATAAAGAATTCCACCCCCGAGATGGTTTAGCAACCACTCCCAAGGTAAATGCGCCCTTCGGCATGATATAGATTTTGATCCTTGGACTATTCCTACATACTATTAAAATTTCAGTCATTCTATGCATTTCAAAAAAATTGCTCGGCAAAATGATTCGTTTTCTGGACTAAGTGTACAAATGTTACTACCGTGTTCTAGTCAGTCATGGTTAGTTCTGGTTAGCAAAGCGGCTTTTTATTTTCCCCAATTATATTTCAGACATGAAAATGCGGGGACGTATTAAAAAAGACCCCAAATTATTGCATTAAAATGTAATTTTTTACCTGGGTCCCAGCATAATAAAGCATGTTTCATGTGTCAACACTGTCAAGAAGCTCGTAAGCCAAAATATCCGGAGTATGTCTAGGGCTAGTACAAAAGTTTTGTCTAACAAAGGCGGACCTAAAGTCAAGAGCCCCTCGCGAGCTCTAGCAAAACGATTTTTTCCCGATGTGGACTTTTACCCTGACACGTTTCTATGATCCCAAAACGGAAATTCAACGTAGAAACCATAATATTTTACTTAGAAATAATATTTATTACGCCTATCAACAAAGTACCTATGTATATCTATCTTATCAGGAGATGTATAATTGTTAGGTTACACATGACAAAAGAAATATGAAAAAACGCGCAGGTCTCAGGTCGAATAATCAACAAAATTAATTTACTCTAAATTGACAATAGCGCGAGAGCGAGGCGCCCGTCAGTTATTAAAATTTATGTTATAATTGAGAAAATTAAATGTGAAATTTATGTTTAAATGAATATAAATCAAATTAGATTAATTTTTTTTCTGTAAATTACAGGTGTGTCTGTTTGTGATATAAGGTAAGTACCTATTATTAGTTAATCTTATGACGAACGACAATTTTTTAAACTTTTGAGTATCCATTTTATATTTTGAGTAGACACATGTTTGTTTTATTTAATTTTTTTTTTAGATAAAATATTTTCTAACATAGAATAAGTACACTAACATACCGGGTGGTGTGTCGCCGAGCGGAACATCTGAAATCCCATGTTAATTTTAATGGGGTCAATTATTGACTCCCCTGTACATTTTACAGAAAAAATGTAACCTAACTTTTTGAAGAGACCAATCTGACAAGCCCTCTTGCCAAGTTTCGAAAACTGTTAATAATCTTGAATTATTCAATTAAATGTACTTGCAAACTTAGCAAATTTTCGGTTCAGGTAAAACCAAACAGGCACCAGTTAAATGAATATTGTCCCTGACATGAGGAAAAGTGTCAATAAATCAGTGACAGTCGGTATTTAAAAAAATATATAAATTTTTAATTTCAATTATTAAACGTATTGTCAGTAAGTTCGAGTCCAAAGGTACCGTAATAAATTATTGTTAATGTTCAACTCAGGATATCGAAAATAGAGCTGAAGAAAGAGAGAACAGAGATCTTAATATTCTACTGAGTGTGGAGGAAAACAAAATGGTAAATAAACATCATACAACGTATTGCGCACTTTGAAAAAAACACAAATATTATTCGTATCAATTTGAAAAACATCAAGAACTGCAGGAAGGAGATGAAAAGCAAAGAATGGCATTTAGTTTTGAAATGATGGAAAGAGCAAATAACGATAGGAATTTTTTAAGAAATATTTGTTTTACCGATTAATGTACATTCACCCTCAACCATGAACCAAATTTTCAGAATTGTCGGTATTGGAGCAAAAAAAATGAACATCGCTTTGTTCATACTCGGACACAATATCTCCCAAAAACCAATGTATTCGGGGGAATTATCGGACACCATATCATTGGACCCTTTTTTATGGAATATAACCTGATAGCAGAAACGTATTTGGACTTATTTCAAAATCAAATTGGACCCGCCTTGGAAGAAGTTGTTCGGGAAGATCAAATGATCTGGTACCAAATGGATGGTTGCCCCGTCCATAATGCCCGTATAGTTGGAGAGTACCTGATAAATGCTTTTAACGGCAATATTACTGGTCCACGGTACCGGATACTTTAGCCAGACAGGTCACCTGATCCTTCACCGAATGACTCTTTCTGTGGGGTCACTTAAAAAGTGTCGTTTGTAAAAATGTAAAATTTGAGAATCTAAACCAGCGACAAAACGCTATTTCGTTAGAATGTAATAAAATGTCGCAATATCAACTTAGCAACGTTAGAAATGAATTTTATGATCGGTTGGGATATTGTTTAGCTGTTAATAAGGGGTTGTTTGACCATTTAATTAATTAATGTTTTTATGTAATTCTCTATTATTTTTAATAAATTTATTGTATTCTATTTTATTTTATTGTTCCACACCTAGTAAAATATTAAGTTCAGTTCTCTCTTTTTTCGGATCTATTTTCGATCTTCTGAGTTAAACATTTAGTTACAATTATTTATTGCGATGGCTTTGGACTCGAATTTACTGACAATACGGTTGATGGTGGAAATGGACAGATAGGCTCGATGGGAAAATAAATTAAAACCTATTAGTTTAATTAAATTCTAGTATGATAAAATTATTTTTTAATGATTGATAAATTGTTATTAGTTTAACTTAATTGTAACAATAAATAAAAGATTTAATACAATAATAATGTTAACGTGTCTTTTACTTTAAATGTAATGGTTGTGAGATTAATAAAACGAAAAAAACATTCCTTGTATTCGGTTGTACGTCAGATTTGACAAAGCCTTATAACAAATTGTTTGCTGGTGGCTGGTATCTGTTTGGTTTTACCCGAACCGAAAATTTGGTAATTTTGCAATTACATTTAATTGAATAATTCAAGATTCGCTTGTTAAATTTTTTTAAAACTTGGCACGAGGGCTTGTCAGATTGGTCCCTTCAAAAAGTTATCTTACTATTTTTCTGTAAAATGTACAGGGGAGCCAATTATTAACCCCCTTAAAATTTACATTTGATTTCCTATGTTCCGCTCGGCGACGCACCATCCGGTATGTTGTTTGTTTATGACAATGTTGGAAACTAGAGACGTTCGCAAATCTGTTGACATTAAATTTCCAGATTCGATTCAAAAATTTGAACAATTTTTTGGATCACCCACTCATAACATACAAATGCCTGTAGGACGGATATATTACTGACGTTGTCCTTTGTAGCGCAAGAAATCCACATGGCTAAAAATATACAGCCTTAGAAGATAGTTATTTAAAATAACCAAAATTTTTAAAAAGACTTGTTGCATAAAATTTGTTTTGATTCTAAAATACGTTAAATCTCTTTCTTTGACTCTTTAAGAGCCAATTACTAAATATCCGTTTTCAAAAAAAAAAAATAGTTTTGGCGTGATTACCATTTAAAGTTCATGTTTGGCCTTTTAAATTTGACGTCAGACCGAAATGCCTTGTGATTGGTCAAGTCGACAAGAAGGAGACGTCTGTGTCTAGCGTTGCCACATTTAGATTTCTACTTTTTTTAGTAGATTTCACCGTTTTTTTTTAACTTTGGTATGATCCAATAGTGAATCTAAGGTTATGAAATTAGACCCTATTGTAGCAAACTTGCTTGCTTCATGCAGCAATGCAATTAGTGTGTCAGATAATACTAAAGAATTCGGGCATATGGTAAACCGATCATTAAGGGATAACGCTAGAACATTAAAGTATCAAAACATCTCAAATTTTGCAAAACAAATGCTGTATTTGCCCGTTTCGAACGTAAAATGCAAACATTTTTTTTAGCTTTTAATCGCATTAAAACTGGCAATCGTCATAAATGTTTAGTTTGCCAAATTTTGTTTAAAAGAGATTAAGAATAGACCAAATTAAGTTAAGATTTACAGATGTTAAATTCAATGGAGGACAAAATATTATAAAGATATTAAATATAATAGATCAGATATGATGAAAAATAAAAAAGTTAATTTTGTTTTGCTGTTAGAATAAAATTATGTATTATATTTTATAAGTAAAGTTATTATTTGTGTTTTTGTATAATAAACATAATATAATGTATTTATTTAGATTTTTTTTCCTAATGTCTATGAATCGAAATAGAAATAACAAATGCATCACATCAATGAAAAAGTTGTAAAAACTAATCTGAATATTATTATGGAGCAGCAAAAATGTAAAAATCTGTATTTTATCTTTTATGCAAGTTTGTGTACCGGCGCGATTTTGGGGCCCGGGAAGCGTAATTACATACTATACTATTACTCAGAGCACCGGCGATAGAGGTTGCTCTGAGTCGCAGTATAGATTGTAGTGACGAATACGCGCGAATTTTCGCTTCATAATATACTACAGCCCAGAGCGGCGGTTAAAAATATTATATAAAATGCTGTATAGCGTGTTGTATCACTATAAAAATGTGTTGAAATTCTTTGGATGGGTACTTACAAAGGTATTTAAATGGGGTTTATTGCCTGCATAAAATCCTCAGACAATTTGTTTTGTTTAATGTCCCGAACTTATAAATTATTGTATTGATACAATACCTGCTTTAACCTTACTTCCTTATAACTTTATAATAACAAAAAGCATAAGCATAATAACGTTTTGACAGATAAGTACTACATCACGAGGAGTTATTTCAAGAGGTACGTAGAGGAAAGTATTGTCAGAGTTCTCAAATGTAGGTTGTATCACAGTTGTATATTTTAAATTCTTGGAATTAAAGTGGAAATCAAACCAGTTTATTTAGTATTTAATTTTTCTAATTATCACAAAAAATACGTTTTTTATAAATACGTGATGTACTTATTATATTGTGCTTAAAATAAAAGAAAATAAACTTATATAAATAAAACGACATAAAGCTTAAAAAACGGGCATAGTTGATATAAAATAAAATTATAAAGATAAAACAGAATAAAATAAAATACCTATACATTAGTGAGATTTGGCACTACGTCTATTAACAACGACCGCTTCACTTAAGGATCTGGAGGTTTGCGTTTCCTATTAAGATTTTCATTTTTAGCGGGCCTTTCAGCCTGAATCCTTTTGGAACCAGACGTGAGGCCAGGTCTTTGTGTGCGCCTACCAATTGATGTCGGTTGAACGCTAATTTTTTTTCCACGCCAAATATTTTTTATATTAGCAAATGCATGTAATACTTCTGTAGGAGTTTCAATTTTTTCAAGACATTTATTTAGTCGAACGATAAAGTTTGTTGAGTCTGGTGATATGTTATTTTTAACCATTTTAATTGTATTTGAAAAATGTTGGCTAATTGCTTTTACGGCTTCATTTTTTTTAGTTGTAAGGTTTTCAACTACTGCAAGAGGAGGAGTAGTTAAATTGCTAACATATATTATAACATAATATAAGATTACTAGGTGCTTCACAGTTAGATGGTTCTTTGGTGCCCTCATTAATAGACGTATCCATCATGTCATCAAAAAACATTTCATCAATATTATCCCCCATCGCTAATTTGGCCAAAAATAATTGTACTCGGCTTTCATAGTTGCAAGGTTTGTTAATTTTTGTTTGTATTAAGGTTATGTTAAAAATAGTATCCAGTTCAAGAATAAGTCGTGATTTACGTAGATATAATAATTATTAAAAATAATGTCATAATAAAAATACATTATGAAGTATGACCGATGAATTTGGCAACAAAACAATTTAACAACGATAAATATCAATAACTACGGCGTTGTGAATTACTCAAATCAATATTATATATTTTTTATTTTAGTTATGACAACGATGGAAGGGATAGATAGGGTACCATAAAAAAGTTTTAAAAACAATAAATAATAATATTATTAAGAGTTCATAA
>JAHBCN010005971.1:0-51680 GCA_019359885.1 Listronotus oregonensis | reverse complement strand
ATGGTAAATTGAATACCTTACTTTAAAAATTTAACCTATTAACAAAAACTACAGAAATAAACAGCATTTACAACTACAAACTTACACAAAAACGCATATATTTATTTAGTGATGAGCGAGACCGGTCTTGGTCTTGCAGCAAGACCAAGACCAAGACCGAGGGGGTGCAAGACTACGCAAGACCAAGACCGACCTGCAACTTTCGCGATTTTTTTAAAATATTATAATATTCAATTTTCATATTCAATATTCAGAGGTATTTCATATAGACATGACAAATGTGTCAAAAACTACCAAAAAAGGAGATTATTTAATGAGTAAGAGATTTTTTAATAAAATAATAATTAAATCGATCACTTTGTTTTTTTATATTTATCGTTCTCTAACAACGATAAGGAGTAAACTCAATAACATGTTTCAAAAATAAAGAGATGGTGACTTAACGGTTCGACAAAGCTCGATATCTCCAAAACCGTTCACGACAGAGAAAAACTAGTGGTACAAAAGTTATAAAAGCTGAAAATTACTTTTATATTCCTAATTTTGTTTTTTAATTAGCTATCTAGTGATGCCACTTTCAGGGTGTATAAAAATTTTTCGAAATCCAGAAATACATTATTTTTGTTCCACACTGTAAGAAGTGTGGCACCATTAGATTGCTTCTTAAAATTAAGATATAAATGTGAAAGTAATGGATTAATAAAAAAGATATTTGTCATGTCATAAAGGAATACTTTTTATATAAATGGATCTTAAGGCCCCTACAGACCTCGTTCTTTTTAAGCAGTTTTAATCGTTGCGATCAAAAGCGTTGATTAACATCGCCAGTTTGTGCGCGAAAACCAAACACCGTCGGTGAAAATTTCTGGCCGCGCTTGAAATCTTAATCGTCGATTCGTCTGTCTTCATTTACAAATTGTGGGTGCAGAATGACTGCAGCTTTTGGTGATTAAGACGGTTTAAAATTAAATTAAGTGTAGGGAAATAAAAGTTTTAATTGTCTAACTGAGCAGTTTTAATCGGCGATTAAGAAGGTTAAAAAGAACGACCTTTAAATATCACTTAAAACAATGCAAAAGAATAATAGTGACGTCATTTTTGTTAAAACGGAAAATGATATTTAAAAACCATCTACGTCGACATTGTTCCTATATGACAGGGAAACAATTTCCATCATAATATACAGAGTGGCGATTTTTTTTTAATGGACTCGCCATAAATTTTTAATTTTAGGTTAAAAGCTAAAAATAGGGAAGTTTTCTAAAGTGGCAGTGGATTGTTCGAAAAATTCTGGAATAAAAAATAATTTTTCATTTTATGACCTTTTTGTCTATAATTTTTGTATGTTTAGTTTTTCACTATCATGGACAATTTTAGAGATATCGAGCTTTGGCACACTATTGAGCAACCTTGTATCTGCAGAATGTTTATAAAGTATTTCTACAAACTTTGTACGACAAATGTTTGACTAATTTAAAGATAAAAAGTTCATTAAAAACTGAAAAAAATTTTAATATTTTTTTTTTAATCAGAGACCAATGTTTACATATCAGAATCATTTTCACGGAAATCATCTGGTTGAAACAATTTTTTTTTCTGCTCAAACAGTACAAACAGATAATTTAAATAATTCTTATAACTAGAATTTTTCTATATGCCACTAAATGTACAAAAGGAGGTTGTGTCTTAATTTAACTAAAAATGGAGCGCTATAAATAAATAAACCCCTACATTTAAACTATGGTTTTTAATCAAATAATTTAAAAGTAGTAGCCAAATCAAATTGTCATTCAAAATAGGGCCCAAGTAAGCATAAAATAAGCTATTTAGTTTTATTGTTTAATTGGTCTATTAGGGCGCTAATAAGAGTAATCTGTGGTTTCCCACCAAAATTTTTGATGGGAGAAGTTTTGACAGGCCAAAAACCACGAATTTTTTGGACTTTTTTCAGTTTTTTCCATATATCTCGAAAACTAATAGTCCTATCGATTTTTTTATTATATACTTTTTTAAATAGCATTAGGTTTCTTACAATCTTCACTAACTAAAGTCTCGCCTAACTCTAACAGCAAGCGAGCGACAACCCATCAAAAATTGTCTATTTTTGACAATATTGCCAAAAATCACCAAATCCACCTATTAACTCCTTCACATTTCTTTATAACTCGTCTAAAGTATTATAAGAATCATAAAATTAATTATGGTCAAAAATGGTTGACTTAAAAAACCCTACCTTTGGTTTTTAAAGCGGAGGAGTGAAGGAGGGAGGGGTGACGAACAGTGTTACAATCTTATGGTATGACGGAACAAAAATCATAACTCTGATTACACCAAATGCAGTTTAAAAACAAAAATAAATTGTTATCCACAACCCGTCGCTAATCTAAGGGGTTTTTAAAGTTTTGGGTTCACGATTGGGGTATACAGTAAAATAACCTATAAATTCATTCAAAATTCGGGTGTTTTTTCTCGAAAAACCACTTAGATCCGTGGATTTTTTATTTTGGTAAGGGTTTTTGGCATGATAATTTCATGTATACCGTGTGGTCGAAATACAACAGAACTTACTTAATTTTTTAAAATTGAAAAATAAAACTTTCTAAAATTAGTATTCGCAGATATTCTAGAGCACTTAAGGGCATTATTTAATCGATTTTTCGACATTTTTTTATATCTTGTTTCCAAAGTGTCCTCCGAAAGCTGACACCAGTTGGTAAGTCAAAAAATGTGATTATATCACCCCCTTGAACTAATACCTTATAAACTGTACTGGGCATATAGTACCAAGTATACAATGATAAATAAAATAATTGTCTGATCTAATGAAAATTTAAATTCATTTTTATTAATTCTATAGCCAGATGCTATGATTTTAAAAATTAAACAAACATTTTCAATTAATTCACAATTTACTCCTGTGATTTCTGTACTTATTTGTGGGTTATAGAAAAAACGCCTAGCAGTATTTCCATCATTTGTGGTTAGTTGTGGTTAGCTTGTGGCTTAGGTTTATCAATTATTAGATCCATTCTAGAATAAAATTCACTTTGGATTCTTTTTTGTTGTTTTCAAAGATTTTTTTATTTTCTTCGACCTTCACTTTCCAACTTTTAATTTCTAATCGTTATGATGTGCAGCAGGTACTCAAAAAAACGTATTCAACAATGTAAACTTGACAAACCAATATATTTGAAACACTATATATAAAACACTTTTATCAAACATGCTAAATAGCATTTCGTATGAGATTTTTACAGAATTATCTTCACAGATAAGCTTATAAAGTTTTAATGCGTTTATTGATGAGTTAATAATATGTTCCCCATTTCGAACTAAGTCTTCATCTTCTTTCATAAATACAAACTTTATTGACTTTTTTAAGTCAACCATTTTCAACCATAATCAATTTTATGATTCTTATAATACTTTGGACAAGTTATAAAGAAATATAAAGGAGTTATGTTAATTGGGGGATTTGGCGATTTTTTGGAATGTTGGAAAAAATAGACAATTTTTGACGGGCTGTAGCTCGCTTGCTGTTAGAGTTAGACAAGACTTTAGTTAGTGAAGATTGTAGAAAATTTAATACTCTTTAAATAGGTACGAAATAAAAAAATCGATAGGACTATTAGTTTCCGAGATATATCGAAAAAAGTGAAAAAAGTTCAAAAATTTTGTGGTTTTTGGGCTGTCAAAAGTTCTCCCATCAAAAATTTTGGTGGAAAACCACAGATGACTGTTATTAGCACCCTAATAGACCAATTAAAACAATAAAACTTAATAGCCTATTTCATGCTTACTACAATGTACTATTTCATTGGGCTATAGGTTTAAGGTTAAAATTATAAAGCAAAAAATATAGTCTACATATTTATTTATATCTAAGTCTTAAAAAATATATTTTATTCAAAACTGCTTAGTTTAAATTATTACTACCAAAAAAAAAAGCAAGACCAGTCAGACTCTTGCAGCTAGACCAAGACTAAGACCGGGTGGTGCAAGACCAAAACCTTCTTTTGGCTTGTAAGACCAAGGTCAACACCAAGCTAGCCCGGTCTTGGTCTTGGTCTTGCTTTGCTCATCACTACATATATTCTTTAGGCTGGATTTAGTGTTCGACCAATGCGACGGTTAGCGCTGACATCGGTCGAACATAGCTTTATCAATGAAAATGTATGATCCTGTACAGTGCAGAGAGGGTAGCTGTAGTTAATCATACACTTTTATTAATATAGTAACGTTCGACCAATGTCAGCACTGAACATCGGTAGAGCACTAATAGTCTAGAAGCTGGGGCTGTTTTGTGACCGATCAAAATCCACGGAGTTTCATTCATATACATTTTGACTAGCTGAATTTAAATTTTGATTCTGCTCATGCGACAGATATGACGGAATTTGCTATCAACAATTTAATTGTTTAAAACGCCATAGAAAATAATCTATAATGGCCATCAAGGCTTAACAACCCAAAATAGATCTTCTAAAAAATTTAGCCAGCTATAAATTTATCAGCAAAGAAAGTCTAATACTACTGGACTAACAGGAAAAATAAATAAAAGTAAACAAGTGGCTGATAATTTTTTTTGTATGTGCAAGATTGGATACATTTTCACAAACAACTATAATTCCTATTCAATTAGTAGTTTACGATTTTATATTCGCGCTGATTCGTTATTACACAAAACAATGGTAAGACTAATTTGTACAATGTTATAGTTCAAATAATTATTGTTAAAAATTGTGTATGTAAAAAGTCATTACTCACACTTTATTGGCTACTTAATAAAACAATTCTTGAATTAAGGCACGAACACTTGTATAATTTAACTTTTAAAGGTGCTCACTAGCGTTGTGAGAGGAGACAAGATGAGAGAAGCCATCCTCTTGTCTCGTCTAGTGAACTCAGAAGAAAATGACGCTCACGTCTCGCGAGAATGCCCTTCTCTAGCTCGAGAGAACACTCTCTCTCGTCTCTTTCCGATTCGTCTCGTCTAGTAAACTCAGAAGAAAATGGCGCTTATGTCTTGACGAGAATGCCCTTCTCTAGCTCGAGAGAACACTCTCTCTCGCATCTTCCCGATTTGTCTCGTCTAGTAAACTCAAAAGAAAATGGCGCTTATGTCTCGGCGAGAATGCCCTTCTTTGGCTCGAGAGAACACTCTCTCTCGCATCTTTCCGATTTGTCTCGTCTAGTAAACTCAGAAGAAAATGGCGCTTATGTCTCGGCGAGAATGCCCTTCTCTAGCTCGAGAGAACACTCTCTCTCGTCTCTTCCTGATTCGTCTCGTTTATTTTGTAATAAATATATGACTTTTTGAGATACTAACTTTAATTTAAACTTAAAGTAAAAAGCAAATATCTCAAAAACTAAAAGAGCTACGATAAAATGTATTGCTTTCTAATAAGGTCTATAAAAAAGGTTATATTCCTATATGTTTTTAATAAAACAAGTAATAAAGGAGATGTAAGCAAAAAAGTGATTTGGGCCATTAAAAATCTCGCTAATAACAGTATTTTTTTGGTACAAGTTAGTATACCAACTTTGATCCATCCAAAAACTGATTCACAAGGTTCTATTCATTGCAGGAAACAAATTAATACCCATGTGCCTCGAGGCAATGGGGGATAACATGGTAGCATGGACATTTTATTTATTTATTTTTTTTGGTCCAATAACTGTACCTATTTCGATTCATTTGAAATTAACTAAAAGAAAATTTAAACTTTACTTTATTAAAAAAAAGTGCCTTCTATATCTAGGTGTTATATACCTGACAGGACGCTTAACATATCTCTATCTTCTATGCTACTATGTATATACATAGTTCATCGTTTAAATATTTTTATTACCGATTTAAATACTTACATTAATAATTTGTAAAGACAGTTACTCGTTCAGAATAATTTTAAGAAAATTTTAATTTTATTTAGTGTTAAACTTTTAAAAATTTCTCTTATTAAGCTATCCACTTCTAGGCTTAAAGCGTTTCTTATTTAAATAATAGTTTTTAACTATTTATTTACTTCTTTAAAATATAATTAAATTAAAGTTTAAACATTATTTTCACTAAAAAAGAAATATGTGCTACATCTATGTGGATGATTTATACCTGGCAAGACGCTTGCCATTTTTCTATGTCCTATGTTGCCATTATTTGACTGTAAGCCTAGAACAAGTAGATAGCTTAATAAATACATTTTTTAAAAGTTTTACGCTTAATAAACTATAAAAAAACTTTTTTGATGTTAAAAACATGATTAAAATTTTCTCCAGATCATTCATCACGAGTAACTGTCTTTATAAATTATTAATATTTATATTGAAATCGATAATAAAATTTTACCCCAAAATAATTAAATAAAATATCCGTGCCACCATGTTATTCCATATTGCCCCGAGGTACATGTGTATCAGTTTATTTCGTTGAATCAATTTTTAGATGAATCGGAGTTGGTATACTTACTCGTACCAAAAAAATATTGTTCTTTGCGAAACTTTTAATAGTCAAAATAACTTTTTTGCTTATATTTCCTTTATTACTTGTTTTATTTAAAACATGTACTTAACCTTTTTTATAGATCTATGTATATAATCTTCTTTATAGATCTTATCAAAAAGCAAATTTTTTGTTAAATATATTTTTTGTAGCCCTTTTAGTTTTTGAGATATTTGTTTTTATTTTAAATATCGCTAATATCTTAAAAACTAAAAGAGCTACAAAAAGTTTTGTAAAAGTTACGTACTTTTATTAGATCATTAATTTTAAGTATATAACTTTTTTTCCTAGTCAATAGTTTTCGAGTTCTATGGAAAAAAAACGATTTTTTACGATTTTTTTTAAGTTAAAAAAAATGCAATTTGAACCCGTTGAGCTGAGGCAGCAGTGTGGCTCAGTATAGTTCATAGTAATATCAAAAAAATGTTTTATGCGTATCCCTTATTGGACAGCTTTTTTGCGGTGGCCTCCCGTACTATTGGTCCTACTGCTATAGCCATCACATTTAGAAAACTTTAAGTACTTATATATTTTGTGATGATTGGTATGTACCACCAATGCTGTGATGTACATATTGTTCTAAATTGGCGCTTTCTTATTAGTAACAAACCAAAAGTACCCAAAAATTTGTAATTTGTGTATTTGAATTGTTTATCCAGTTACCTGTAGGGTTTTATTTTAGTTTTTTCATTTTTTTTAAATATTTTTATTACATACTAAATAAATTACAAGACCGCTGATATATTTAATTGTAACTTTGAAGCCCATGAGATCTCTTTAATTAACTTTTTTGTTGTTTTAGCCGGAAACAAAAAATATGCTTAAGACTTTTGAAGGAGTTGTCCCCTTTGTTAAAAGGCTAGCAACTCAGACTTACTCTATAGACAATTGGATATTTCAACTACATTACAGAGTCACTTTTACAATATTAATGGTCAGTACCATCCTTGTGTGTTCAAGGCAGTACATTGGAGAACACATTCATTGCATAGCGGACGGGGGAGTTCCTCAACATGTTATAAATACCTATTGTTTTTTTACATCGACTTTTACTTTGGTAAGCTAATAAGATGTATATAAAATATTGAGTACTTATGTACAGGATTATTCATTTTAAAGTAAACAGGGCTTTATTTTTGAACTTTCCTGTTCTTTTTTAAAAAACGAATATAGCCATTTAGTGTATTTTTTTCCGTAGAATTCAATAATCTAATAAAAAAAACATTTGACACAAAAACAAGAGAGTTACCGACGGAATACCCCGTATATTTTTATATCAATAGATAGAGATTTTCACGAGAAATTCGGTGATATAGGGGTTGCTGGGTTTATTTCCTGCGGTTCTGCTGCAACTATCTAAAAACTGCATGATTCTATAAGAATAGTTTCACCTGAAAAAACCTGGCTGCCACAGGTCACAGGTGCATATTTGTCAAAGTCAAGAATGTTAAAAATACGTTTATTACTTTTTGGAGTAGTTTTATAATGAGTTTTTCATCAAAAGAACGGCTTCAAATTATATTATATGCTAAAAATATTATGATATATCTATTTATAAACCAAGCAGCAAAATTACGATAAACGGAAAAAATTAAAATACAAAACGAGGTAAAATATGGTGGTAATAAGAACACTTATAACAAAAAATTATATGTTACTAACAATTTAAATGTTCTATATGACCCCAGTTATTTTTGAAACATGATCTATAACCCCTCCTTAGCCTTTCTAAGCTCGCCGATATTATTTGGAGTCCCTGGTTAAGACGATTAATTTCATTTACAGTTTTTTCTCTCATTTATTCCGTGTTTGTGTTCCCATTTTGGTAAACGACATTCTTTAAGTGACCCCATAGAAAAGTGTCCAAAATTGTAATATCTGGACAATTAGGTGGCCATCTAATAGTGCCATAACGTCCAATCCACTGATTGTATCAGCGATTGAGATACTGCACAACTTGACGAACAGCATGGGGCGGCGCTCCGTCTTGTTGCCAAATTATCTTGCGATACGTTTCGAGTGGCAATTCTTCTAAAATGTCCTCAATATCGTTTTCAAGAAGATTGAGATATCTTTCTCCAGTTAAGGATCCCTCATAGAATATTGGCCCGACAATTCTATTGTTAAGCACACCAGACATGAAGAGAAGACCTCCCTTGGTATTTAATCTCTTGAAATTTCCTGGGATTTTGTCTTGCCCAGCTGTGCGTATTGCGTCGGTTAAACATTCCTGATGTAGTGAACGTAGCTTCATCCGTCCAAAGAATTGTTTGAAACAGGGTAAGATCGTTATCTTGTTCATGGATTAAAATTTGGGAAACAAATTAAAAGCGAAGTCCCTTTTGTTCACGTGTTATGTGCACTGGAAGAACGTGATATGGAAGATACTTAAAATATTTCAGTGTTCTCTGAACCGTCGCATAGGTTACTCTTCTTCCTGCAGGGCCATACCTCAAGTTGCTAACTGCGTCAGTAATTGACTTCATGGGATACAAAGTAAAATAATTTAAAATAGCTCGATCCCGGTTTCTTTTTCTCATTGTAGTCCTTTTTCTAATATGTAACGATTTTGTTTCTTCAAATAAGACCTTCAGTTTTAAAATCGTTTTTACTGATATATTTCGGTGGAACTTTGCAACATATCTTCGTTGTGTTTCCCTGGCGTTTTCTCCACATTTATAATAAAGAGTTATAATTTAAAGGCGTTCTTCTAATGAAAACCTCATTATAAAACTACTACAAAAAGTGATAAACGTATTTTTAAAATTCTTGACTTTGACAAATAAGCATTTGTGACCTGTGGCAGCCAGGTTTTTTCAGGTGAAACTATCCTTATCGTATCATGCAGTTTTTAGACAATTGCAGCAGAACCGCAGGAAATAAACCCAGCAACCATTATATCACCAAATTCCTCGTGAAAATATCTATCTATTGATATAAAAAAAAATCCATTTAAAAAATACGCCACTCGTGCTGTACCTCTTTTATTTTTGTTTCAAATGTTTTTCTGATTAAATTATTGAATTCTACGGAAAAAAATACACGAAATGGCTTTATTCGTTTTTTAAAAAAGTACAGGGGAGTTCAAAAGTAAAGCCCTGCTTATTTTAAAATGAATAACCTGTACAGGGTGTATTTGCAGGGTACCTTGGTTATTAGAGATAAATAGAAGTGAGGCTACTAAACTAAACTAAAACGACTCTAAAAGATTTTTCATTACTTTCTTCGTTTTTGATATACAGGGCGATTTTTTTTCAGTTTTAGACCCCCTTCCTATTTCAGTTATCCTGTTACTCACAACAAAAGCACAAACTGACATTAGAAGGTATTTTTACGTAGTATCCAGTGGTCTTATTTTTTTTAGGGTAAACAATTTTTTTTTTAATCATAATAAGGATTAATTTTCATGGGTTGAAATATATTAAATAATGTTTCAAAGAATTAAATACTTATTTTTTAAATTATTGGAGCCTAATTTTATGGGACTTAAGCTTTAACATAAAAGTTTTAAACGTTTTTGCAATAAGGGGTATTTTTCACCACTAAAAAAATAGAAAGCGGCTTCCAGCATAATGGAGATTTTGAAGAAGTTATGCTTAATCCCAAATTTTCATGCAAAACACTGTGATAATATATTAATTTTGAGGGTAAATATATTTTTTTTAATCATAATAGGGGTGGATTTTTAAGGACTTAAATCATATATTTCAAATAATGTTTCAAAGAAACAAAAAACTACTTTTTCCACTTATTTGAGACAAATTTTACCCAGCTTAAGCTTTAATGTATAGTTTTATAGGTTTTAGCAATAAAGGGTATTTTTCACCCCTAAAAAATAAAGAGCGCCCATAGACATAATATGGATTTTGAAGAGGAGGGTAAGTTAAGCTTACTCCCAAATTTTCATGCAATTCTATGCATTTTGAAAAAATTGCCAGGTTTTGCACTTTTTTTAGCTTCGTTTTCTGGACTAATCTCCAATAGTAACTGATTTATCCTGCAATTACAGAGAAATCCAGATATCCTGTATATTCTTGTTTAAACTTAATAGTTTATTACATCTATATATAATTCTTAGTTTTTTAAAACCATTTACCAAAAATTATTTTGCCAGGTTTCCTGGGTAGGAATATTTTTATTAAACATTGTATTTTATAGTATTGTTATGACTTTTTGCTAAGCATGATGAATTAAAAAAATTATCGCTTTAAAATCTAAATTGCCATACGTTTAATAATAAACCTAATTAACTTAACTTTTGGTTTGTATCAATTTTTTTTTCCATTTGCTTGTTACTTTCGGTTTATTCGCAAAGAAAATTTTATTTTTGATCCATATTATACGTACCTACATAAAATTACAACCAGAGCTGTCAAAACCTGAAGTACTTGAAGTAAAATTTTATTTCAAGTACTTTTTATTAGGAAGTACTTGTACTTGTACTTGATTAATTTATATCAAAATACTTAAACTTTTACTTGATTTAACCAAGTAAATTACTTAAAGTATTTTTATAAGTACTTGAAGTATTATGATGTACTTGAAGTAAAAAAAAAGTACTTCAAGAAAATAAGAAGTACTTGAAGTTAAAAGAAATCAATCAATTTATTCACGTTAGATAATCGCGCAAACAGATTAAAACAAGAAGATTGCCCGACCTTTGCTGACTCTGATACAGTATAGCTTTCAATTCAATTGTTAATGGCATCAAGAATGGTAAAATTTCAATTATTTTTAAATACCTTTAATATTATAGGTACTTTAAAAAACATCAAGTACAAATAGTTTAAAAATGTTTAGAACATATTTTTTATTTGTTTCTAACACCACTTAAAGATACCTGTATTTAAAATTTTATTTTACAAACTATATATATCTCGCCACTTTCTTCTCTTCAAGCTCTTCTACCAGCTTTAATATTTTTTTAATACGGGACCAACTTGTTTTAATTAATACTTATAATACTTAAAGGTTTATGACTTTAGAGTACGTGCATTAGTTTAGCATACGTTTGTTGTTAGATAAACAAAAAAAAAAGATGATTTATAAAAAGGGTAAAACTGCAGAAAATATTGGGTTAATCACTGTTTTGGGAGATCATAAGGTTTCAAAATATAAAATAAAAAATGCATTCGGATCAAATTAAAAATTTATATTGGACCTCCAAACCCGAAAAAATAAAGAAAAAACTTTTTGGGGTAACATTTAACTTGATGTTATTAAAAAAAATGCTATTCAAGTAAAACTACTTTTACTTCCAATACTTTTATTTACTTCAGTTACTTTGGTTTACTTCAAATACTTTGTTTTACTTTAAGTACTTTGTCTTACTTCAAGTACTTTGTTTACTTCAAGTAAAATACTTGGGTAGTACTTGAAGCACTTTTTAAATTTATTTGAAAATGCAAGTACATTTAAACGAGTTCTTGTACTTGAAGTACTTTTTGAGGGTACTTTGACGGCTCTGGTGTCAAATGTCTTTTTGTTCATTTGCTTGTTACTTTCGGTTTATTCGCAAAGAAAATTTTATTTTTGTATTTATATGATACGTACCAACATAAAATTACAACATAGTTCACTTATTGTTATACTGATCAGTTTAAACCCCTAATAATTTAGACTATGTTGGTAAACATAGTAGTTTTAAAGTTCTAACAAGCATATTCAAAAAAGGTGTTTTTTAGATAAACCATGTCTGCATTTATATATGTTATCACTATTTTCATTATTACCCAAATTATTTATTATGGTATTACAGCCTATAGAGTTTTTTAATCTAAATTGTAGGAATAAGACTAGATATTTTTAGAGGTTATTTTTATATTTAAAGAAGAATTAAAATATTTCTTTAAAATTTATAGATATAAAAATAAAAGAAATACGAGGTTAACCAAACAAGCTTAAACAATTTTACATTTAAATTAAAAAAAAATAATAATAACTAGTACGAAAATTGGGAAACAAAGAAAAAAATATATAAAAACATTCTTTTTAATGCTGGCCATAAATTATACCAATAAAGGTTTAATGCAAATGTTTTAGGTAAAAGATTTAGATGCAAAACTTTTAGATTTGGGAAATTTACCCCATCCTGGAGTTGGGTCCTATGGGATTAACTCGAAAGATGCAGTTAAACGACATGCCTACTATCAGTGGGTGCCATTTGTGTTATTTGGACAGGCAATAATGTTTTATTTAACTCATTTATTATGGAAAAAGCTTGAAGGTAATTGGGTAACATAGGATATTAGGTATTAGGATAGAAAATGAAAGTGTTTTTTTACATTATTATTTTGTTTATAATATTATTACGATTATACGAGACATTGCATGGGATATGCAGAATGCCAAATTAAGTGTTTAATACCGAGAACCATAATTTCTCTGTCATATTGCATGGCCATTTGGTTATTATTATTCATCTAAACCCAAAAATTAGTTACCTAATTAAAAAAGAATATTTATTTAAAAAAATGGATGTCACATGAATTAATTATTTTGTAGGTGGTAGAATTAAATATTTAGTAGATGGATTGCAGTTGGCAGCATTTTCATTGGGCGATAAAAATCTTCAAATTTCAGACAAAAGCGTTCCATCAAAAAAAGACAAGTGAGTATTACAATAAATTACAATACACAAGCCAGGAACAAAACATCTGACAGTAAAACCAAAAAGATATTTGTTTTATTTTACCACTTATTCATTAGTTTTGGCAATTTTAATTTTTTAAATATAAAACCCTCGATAACGATTGTTTAACTGAAACGCGTAAGAAAGGTAAAGGAAACAATCGAAAAATATCAAAATAAGACAAAAAAACTCTAACTTAAACGACACTCCACATGACCAAATATTTATGACAATTCCATATATTAAAAGAACTTCAGAAAAGATCTGCAGGATCGCGAATAAGTATAATATTGTTACGGTATTTTAATCATAAACTACTCTAAGAAGCATTCTTACTTACTAAGACGGGACCAGACAAAAATGTTTCAAATAATGACTGTATCTACCAAATACCCCGTGAATGAGGTGAATGCATCAGAACAACAAAAACGTATTTAGCAAGCCTAGCATCAATATTCCGAATATCTGGCAGCCGTTGCTAAATCGTGAAAAGTCGATCAAGCTTCGGTGAACAAGGGATAGTATATAAGTGGTAGCTTTTAAAAATAGTTTTTAATTATCACTTGAAAACGGTTGGAGATACATCACTAACCGACACGATGTGTGACAAATAAATAAAACAATGGCTGTCCAAGATTTTAGTGTTATTGAAACCATAACATTGTCTAACATTTTCAAGGAAACGCTTTTATGTCATTTTGTATCCAATACCAATTTCGGCCGAAAAATTTACCAAGCCCAAGAATATTTTATCTATATTTAAAATATAGGCACGATAGATGTTAAGTGAAATAAACATACGTCACAAAACAAACTTGTTATAAATTCAAGTCACACCAATTATGATTACATTTTTATTTTTTTTATCAACATTTTTTTTAAATAATTGCAGTTTATGATTTACAGATCTCAGAAAGTTCGAAAACATATTGGTATAAAGCAAATTTTATCAATCCAAATACTTTAGTTTTAGTAGCGTTTTGAAATGTAAAATTGCTTTTTCTCAAAATCAAATATTTTTTTCAAGAAAATTATTGTCCATCTAACAATAGTAATGTATAAAATAGTTTAAAAGGCTAATTTGCTTATTTTTAGGGAAGACAAAATAAAAACAATTCGAAATGCATTCATTCAGAGAATTTACATTGGCGGTTCATGGTCGTTGAATCTAATGTTGTGTGAATTCCTGAATTTATTAAACATCATTTTGCAAATATATATTACAAATAAGTTCCTTAGTGGTCAGTTTCTAAGTCTGGGTGCCGATGTTTGGAGAGAGGGCCTTGAATCCAGTGTTGATCCCTTAGACGAGGTATTTCCTAAGGTAAGAATTGTGAACTAACTGTATTAAAAATTCTAATAATCCACCTGATGTAAATTTTAGTTATAGTACATTGGAAATAATGAACAAATCCTGAAAATCCAGAAATTTTTTCTCCATCAGATTTTTTTGCATGAAGTTTTAGTTAAAGGTATAAATAACCGGAAAATCACTATCCGTAGGCATGAAAGGGTGTGCAATGCACTTTTGTATAAAAAAGTGAATTTTTTGCTATTTTTTCATATTTCTCGATGCCTTTTTTAAATAATTGATCAAAATGAACAAAACTTTGGTAATTTTTATTTTTTTTTATAAAAGTTTAAGTATTACAAGTTGTTTAGAAACATTTATGTTGCATTTTGGGTCATTTGGATCAAAGATTTGCATTAAAAACTGCATAGTTCCTATGCTAATATCAAGTAATTACATATAATCTTTATTATTTAAAATATTACGAAAAAAATTACCTTTCTTATCCTTTTTGAAGGAGACTCATCGTCAGAAGAGTCACAACGGGTGTCTTCATCAGTATCGTCCCTCTCGGATCCATTATTTTTGATATGGCCAATTAAAATTTGTGGTGCAACTTCTACTTGCATAATTTCTGCTTTAGTAATTTAAAAGTTAGGTAAAAAGTCTGCTATTCTCTCATATTCCATGTCTTTACAGTGGTTGAAGTACTTGTTGCATTTTAGACCGATTTTTCTGCCACCATATTTATTCACTCATCATACATTTACTGTTGATGAGGTTGCTTCCAGAATCAGAGGTCTTGATTTCAACAAAAGTGCGGGTCCTGATGGATTACCACCAGCCCTCTTAAAGGGCTGCTGTGACACACTGTCTGCTCCTCTTTGTGCAATTTTTCAAAGTTCTTTCGACAAGGGGATATTTCCTTCTGCTTGGAAGTTTTCTAACCTTGTGCCTATGGACAAAAAGGGAAATAGGGCTGATGTAGCTAACTACAGAGCCATTTCGATAATTTCTACGATTCCAAAATTATTCAAAGACGTCATTACGGATGAATTATTTTCGACATATAAAGAGTATATTTTTCCTTTACAACACGGTTTTTATCGTGGTCGCTCTACGGCAACAAATCTCGCTATATTCCAGAACTATCTTTTTTCTTCGGTTGAGGCTGGTTGCCAGGTTGACGCTGTCTATACAGATTTGTCCAGAGCCTTTGACAATGTGTATCATGAATTCCTTCTGAGAAAGCTTTCTGATATCGGTATTTCGGGGAGTTTCTTAAAGTGGCTCGGTTCCTACTTAGATCACCGTTATCAACGTGTTGTTGTGCTAAACTCGATATGTCGAGACATAGAAGTGACGTCGGGGGTGCCACAGGGTTCCCACATCGGTCCTGTACTATTTCTGTTGTTCATTAACGATGTCACGTCTTGCTTCACAAATAGTAAATGCTTGTTATTTGCAGATGATTGGAAATTCTTTACCTCCGACACTTCCGATTGTTATGCTTTACAATCCTACTTAAATCGATTTATAAAATGGTGTGAAGCGAATTATCTTTCCCTTAATATTGCGAAATGTACTACTATTCATTTCACAAAATCTCTTGCACCCACCCAAAATGTGTATAAAATTGGTGACTCAATCCTGAAAACTTCTTCCACAGTGAATGACTTGGTTGTAATTTTTGACGAAGGCTTATCGTTTAACATTCATATCGACACAATCGTATGCAGAGCATTCAGAATGTTGGGCTTCATTAAGAGACATTCCCGACGCTTCACCTGCACGAAGGCCATTATGTCACTGTATAACTGCTTGGTAAGAAGTGTACTCGAATATTGCTCAGTTATCTGGCAGCCCCGTTATGCTTGCCATATCGATAGGATTGAGAAAGTACAACATAAATTCATTAAATATTTGTTATTTAATTATCGTTTTCCGTATCAAGACGTCTGCTATGAAACTATATTGCTTCTGTGTGGTATGCAGACGCTGGAGAATAGACGTAGACAAGCTCTCCTCTTGTTTCTTTATAAACTGGTTAATGGGATGATTCAGGGGAGTGATTTGCTGAGTATGGTGGATTTCTTGGTCCCCAGGCGTCGAACTCGTCACACCTCCCTCTTCTTCGTGAAAGGACATAGGACCAATTATGGTCAAAACACATTTATTGACCGCATGTGTCAAAATTATAACAATTTTTATTACAATTGTGACATTTTCATGTATTCTCTTAAGAGATGGCTAAGGTTTGGGGACGTCTGATTTAAGATTTAAGATCTAATTTTTAAATTTTTAAACCCTTAATCGAGTATTTACTCAAATGGGACTGCTGTGATTGTGTGTTGATATGTATTGTTTGAGTGCTATGTGAAACTTAATCTTCTTGTAATATTTTTAGCAACTATTGCAGTTACAAGTATTGTAAGCTTTTTTATTTTGTATGTATTTTTAAGTTTTTTTTATGTTTTGTATGTTACTTCTTTTTTATATTTAATTTTTGTACCATTTAGGGATTTATCCCTGTAGTGTACTGTACTGTGAATAAATAAATAAATTTGTACAATTGCTTTTGCAAGAGCATTTATAGTTCTTAAGTATGTCGTCTGGGATTAATTTATCCTCAGAAAACACAGGCTCCAAAATATTTTCTTTAGCATTGTTTCTCCAACCCCAGCCTCATGGGTCAATGTAGTTTATGTGCCAAGTTTGACATTGTAAGTGAACTCTGTCGATGTGTTTCTTGAGTGCCCCTTCTGTAGGAGGGAGTAAATTCAATGATAATGATTTTATTTGATTCACATAATAGTACCGGTATTCGTTTAAGGGTATTCTTGGTATTCTGAAGATGAGCTTCCTTTAAAAAGGATGAGGATGTAAATTTTTTCCTCAATATTTTAAATAATAAAGATTTTATTTAATTATTTGATATTAGCATAAGAATTATGCACTTTTTGATGCAATTCTTTGGTTCCAATGGCCCAAAATGCAACATAAATATTTCTAAACAATTTATAATATTTAAAATTATATTTAAAAATAAAAATGATTGAAGTTTTATTCATTTAGATCAATTATACTGGGTGATTCATGAGGAAATGTCAATACTTCAGGTACGTACTCAGGGTTCAAAAATAAGCATAAAAGTCTATACAAATATGGGTCTGCAAGGCCTTCGTTTCCGATATACAGGGTGTTAAAGTTTTTATTTATATTTTAATAATATATTTTTTTATGTTTTAATGAACATAACTTAAGAACAATAATTTTATTGAAAATTAAAATACATATCGTTTAATTATACATTTTTTAATTTTTTTTTCAAATTTTGCTATTATAAAATCAGATGCGTGTCATGCGTGGTATTTTTTTTCCAAATATCTCGAAAACGGTTACTCATATCGACTTTTAACAGGTATACCGTTTTCGACGTAAAAATGACAGAACAGTTATTTAATTTACTTAAAAATGTAATTCAGGGCCGTACCAGAAAGTTGTGGTTGTTCAAAATAGTAAAAAGACGTGTAGGTGTACAAGTAAGAGCCGTAATAAGATTAGATTCGAATCCGTCATACCAAAAAACCCCAGAATACCAAATTTTACTCCAATATTTACATTATCATAGATTTTATTTAAAAAATAGAAAAATTACATAAAAACTTTAACACCCTGTATTTCGGAAACGAAGGCCTTGCGGACCCATATGTTTATAGACTTTTAGGTTTATTTTTGGACCCCGACTACTTTCCTGAAGTATTGACATTTCCTGAAGTATTGACATTTCCTCATGAATCACCCTGTTTATAAAAAGCATCGAAAAATATGAAAAAATAGTAAAAAACGCACTTTTTTGCACAAAAGTGCATTGCACACCTTTGCATAGTGATTTTCCGGTTATTTATACCGTAAACTGAAACTTGATGCAAAAAAATCTGATGAAGAAAAAATTTCTGGATTTTCAAGATTTTTTCATTATTTCCAATGGACTATTAGTTTGGCATATTAAAAACCGCAATGTGTTTAAGCGGGTTTCAGTAGCTCGGCAGCCTTGGATAAAAGAAAATAAAGGATTTATCTTATCACATTCTGTTGCAATAAGTATTCATTATGGGCACATATAAACATCATAAAACTTTTAAATGCAAAATTTAATCCATTTAAATCAAAATTAGCCTATGTCCATTTTTTCAAGTGTAGGGTAATCAGAGCTGTCGAAATTACTTTTAAAAAGTAATTCAATTGCAATTACCAATTACTCTTCTAAGTAGTAGTAAATTACGATTACCAATTACTAGCATGTTTGTTAAACGTAATTCAATTATTTATTAAAACTAAAATAATTGAATATTTTAGCAACTACTCTATTTAAATTACCACATATGTATATTAAAGACGATACACTAAACAAATAAAATATTTATACTAATATGCATCATACGCGCACGTCACACTGTTCAAACTGCTTTTTCGGCAAATTCAATATTAAATGACTCTAAAATAAAAATTTTCTTTTATCCTACTCTAAACATCAACAGATTTTTCTACAAAAAAAAGTATAAAAACGGTGGCGGTAAGCATTAATCAAAAACACGAAAACGGCGCGAAGGCGGCGTTCGCCGCATTTAAAGCAGCCCGCCGTTTTTCAAGATGCTCTTTCTGGCTGGCCAAAATTCCGGTAGTTTTTCCATAAAGCGAAGTAATTAATTTTTTCGTAGTAATTCAATTATTTATTAGGTAACTGAATTAATTTACAAGTAATTCAATTACTTTATAAGTAATCGAATTACTTTCTAAGGTGTAGTGGTGAATTACTTGGGATTCGTGAAAATAAATTACCAATACGATTACCTTATCCTTTTAATTAAAAATCCAAATACAATTGCCTTTTCCAGAAAGTAATTAAATTAAAGTAATCCAATTACTCAGAAGTAATTGAATACGATTTTTCAATTATTTTAATTCAATTACCGACATCTCTAAGGGTTATTAGACAAAATGATATAGTAAAGAGTCCGATCCATTACAAAAGTAAAAATAAGTCCTAAAAATGATATTAACCACACAAAATTTAAATTACAGATAACGCAATTTCCAATTTTTTTGAGAAACTACCCAAGAGCACAACAGTAAATCTATATGAAAAATTTGTATTTGGGATTTGGGTAATTTTGTTTTGGTTTGCTGAAGTTAGTATAAACACGTTCGAAAAGCAGGTTTTATATTTTTCTGACGGCCCAGTTATTATTTTAAATATTAGGGGCCAAAAAAAAATTCAAAACAGTTTTAAAATTATTTAATCAATAAATGTCTATAAACGCTTATTTGACTAACAATTTGTTTCAAAAAAAAATCATAAAAATAATTTTTTTCAGTTATCTAATTTGTCTTTTCATTTTATTTTGCCAAATATGTATAAGAAATTATTTAAAATACCAAAAGTATTTTAATCAAAATTATTTTTAATGTTTTTCAAGATAAAGGCATACATAAAAAAACTTTCAGGGTAGCGCAATTAAAAAACAAAAGGGTAATAAATATATTTTTTTTATAAACTTTAATTCTTATGTCTTTCTGATCCATTATTTAATATGAGTAATCATTTTATTACCAGAGGATCCAGTTTTATACAGATATTTTCAGGGCACATTTTTTTTTTATCTTGGGACAGTCCACGAAGGCTAAGGCCTAAGTACTACGTACCGTGGGTGTCTGAAGTGTGGAAATAAGGAGTTTATTCACACGAGACTTAAATGTTTGGAGATTTGGAGAAAAGGAAAAACTTTTGCGGCTAGCGGGTTCCATAGTCTGGACACAAAGAAAGAAAAGCAGCTTCGGATCTTCTGTTTGTCATGTAAAATTTTGTGTTTTTTAAATATTTCAAGATTTGGGAATTAATGAATATTTCCATTACTTTGCAAACAACAGTTAGAAGAGATATAGGTCTATAGTTTGAAGGGATATTTTGCATCCTTTCTTGGGGACAGGTTGCACACGTGCAGCTTTCCAGCTCCTCGGAAAAATGCCCGAGTCGTAAGAGAGTCGCAAGTTAAGATGGTGGTATGTTATCCAGCCCAGAAGATGTTTTGGTATTAAAAAAAGAAATGATACGCTTGATCTGTTTGACTTTAAAAATGATACCGGACATTTAATGAGGAACAGGGGCAACTGATGAGGAAGATTGACGGGAGGATCGAGAGTAGAAATTGTTTGGCAAATAGTTGGGCTTTTCCTTTAGAGGTAGAAACAATTTCATTTTCAGAGATTAGGGATGGAATCAGTAGCGTCGGTAAGAATTGTGGGGCCCCCCTGCAAAAATTCAGTGGGGGCCCCTACAGAAAAGAAATTTTATTCATATTTGAAAAAAAAATGAACGCCCTTTTTAGCGTTTTATGTGAGTTAAGTTTATAGGCATATATGCTAACTTTACACTGAACTATACTTAAAAGAGTGATTATAAATCAAAATTCACCTGTCAGCTTAATTCCATGTATTTAAATTATTGAACGAGAACAGAATGCTGTAGGTACTAAATTTAATAATGTTAAAATTTCCCCAATCTTCTATTTTTTAATAGAAGAAACTTATCTACAATTGTGTTCAAGTCTACTTCACGTGTTTCTTCATGTTCTATAGCTAGAATAGCAAGATCACTCGGACGAGTTTGAGACATAGTACTTCTTAGATAAGATTTTATCAATTTAAGTTTTGAAAGGCTTCTTTCAGCTGTAGCCACAGTCACCGGTAGTGTCAAGTACAATTGTAGCGCAGTTGTCAGATCTGGAAGGCACGATGCAAGGAAACCGTTTTCTTCAAGCAGAAGACTTGCGATTTCTCTTATAGATTTCTTTTGGTCGATTTCATTTGAAAACAGGCTTTTAAAAGAAATTACCTGATCTTCTAGATTATTAGATAAATCTGAAGAATATCTTTTTACAAGTTATCCTGTCTTTTCTTTCAGTTCTTCATTAGACAGATGACTTAAATTCTGGGGTAAGAGGAAAGAAAAATATTGAGAAACAGTTTGCAGGCCAGTGAATCTCATTTCAAGAGCAACATCTAAAGACGCATTGAACACTTTTACTTCAAAAGCTTTCAGTGGATCTTCAATTATATGATCAGAAGCAATTTCGTCATGAAACTTCTTTAAAATTCTCTGAGGATTTTGTTTCAATTCATGAGATATATTCCAGGAACTCGCCAACTTTTTCGTATCTTCCAATAAATCTAGAAAATTAGCAATTTCTTTAATGCATCAGTAGCTTTGTCCAAATAAATGCAAGCTGTGTTAAAGTCTACTATGTCTTTTTTTAAAAACTTTGATGCAATCTGCACTGCATCTAGCACTTTACTCTCAAGAGTAAGACAGAGTATGAAGTCAAAGTTGTCAAGGTGGTTTCTGAATAATAGGGCCTTATCTCTTACTTTCTTCTTTGTGCTGAACAATATAAGTTCTGTCAGACATTTCATGACGGATGTAAAATTTATTTAACAGTGCAATTAAACAGTTATTGCGAGATGACCACCTTGTGGGGCATAGTTTTTTCAAAGTTAAGTTTTTTACATTAGTATCGCCATTTACAGTTTGATTTAACTCTTGCCAGCGAGGTAAACTTTCACTGAAGAAAACGTAAAACATTTTGCACAATGTCCAAAAATTGAGAAATTTTAGGTACTTCTGACACTGAATCATTGACTACTAGATTCAAAATGGGAAGCACAGTGGCGTATTCTGCATTTGGAGTTTTATCCTTGATCCTTTTTTGTAGCCCAGAATACTGTCCACTCATCGTAGAAGCACCATCGTATCCTTGACCTCTACATTTTCCAATGTCAATTCCATATTCTTCCAAAATAGCCAACACCTTGTTTTCATATCCTTCACTGGTTTGATAGTTTAGTTCAAAGAACCCGAGAAAAGATTCATTTACTTTTAGTTCAGTTTTTCCACTTGCCGATTTTTCAGATACAGTTATATATCTGATGATTATACTCAGTTGTTCTACTTTTGATATATCTTGTGTAGTGTCAAAAATGATAGAGTAAAAAGGAGCCGAATGAATTTTCGCAAGCAAAAATTGAATTACTGAGTCTCCTAAGGTTTTCAATAGGCCTCTGCCTATTGGAAAGAAAAGTTATTCCTACCCTACTATAACTTTAATCCTAAAACATTCACTGCCGAATTGTGATATGATGCCATCGTTATTATCCAAAAGTGTCTATGGAACGCAAAAAGTTTGGCTAAACATAGACCCTATATTTCTAAATCTAAATATTTTTTAAAAATAAACCTTAAGCTTAATTTATTTTTAATTTCCACTTACATTACAATGGAAGTTTTGTAGGTGTTCTAGGTGTGTATCATTAATTCTCTGATGTAAACAGTCATGACAACTAAAAAACACACTGTTCAAAATGTGTTGTTTGTTTACATTTTAGGAATTAAGTGAAGAAGAAGAAATGAAAATGCCGTTCAGTCCAGTTAATTTGTGCGTATTATTTTCCCGTCCAAGGCATCCTATGGGACTAAATAATAAGCAATATCAATTAAATAAGAAATGTTTTCCTTAATCGATAAAACTAAGAAAGGGCATCAAAACTAGAGTAAACAGATTCAAAGCCAATCTGTGAATCGTATTTTTAATTATCCCCTAAGTCAGAAAAATCCTCCAATGAATTGGACAAAATCCCGGAAATCTGCCAAAAATTCCCAAGGCCAAGAACGACTTAGTAAATAATTTTTAAAAAATCACTGAAGTAACTCCCGTGATAAAATTTAATTTAAATATTTATTTTCACCTAAAAAACTTGCAAGCCCTTTCGGAGCGAGCCCCCCCGGGTGGAATAGAATTTGTGCAAAAGTTTTGACCAAAAAAGCTTCACTCTCGTTCGAGGAATAGAGGACTCTATCCTTTATCCGATTGTTAAAACGGTCTTTGGCTTCTGAAATAGTTTGATTATATTGATTTCTTGCTTGAATGCTAGCCTGTCGGTTTTCGGCCTAGTTGAATTGTTTGGAAATTTCGCAGGAATCGTGAGTGGAAAAGCAGGTAGGATCCCAAGGACAGGTGGCAAAGAAGTCTCTCAGACCATCCCAGTCGGCCGAGTTATAGTGCGAGACAGTGCGTGGAGGTGTACATTCAGTTGCCTCCAAATGTATGGAGTATGATACAGTGACCAAGCCCTGATCTGAGCGACTAAGGGGAGCAGTTACTGATGCTTAATCTGATGCTTTCACACATGGAATGAAAAATGTAAAAGTGGAATATGATTGCCCGCAGATAAAACTCTGTTTTAGTAGTAAATAATATATCTTTTGCTGCTTTTAGTTCTTATCTATTATTAAATATAGGTTAAAAAATGCAAAACTATTTTATTTTTTACCGGTATTTATGAATACATCTTGAATTTCCCAAATGTTAAAACACCAAATAATTAAACAATGAAATATATAACTTTTCACACAATTTAAATTCGCTATGAAATCCCAAGGGTAAGCCTCGGTGCATTATTCTATAATATTTTAAAACATCTTTAATTATGCATGCATATTTATTAATAAGTACAGATTATAAATGCCCCGATAAAACAAATTTTAAAAATATGTGGCATATATCTAGTGTTGTTCCTAAACATTTGTGACTTTAGACTTAGGCAGAGGTCAAATAAATTTATAACCTTGTAATAATAAAATGAGATAAAATTAGCATAATATACATATGTATCAAGTTATCATAATATAGATGTATTTTTGAAGTGGCATAACTATGTTAATATATTTATCAGTATAAATACTAATAAACTAAATACATTGTTCCTCATAAAATGTCCATTATAATTTTTAGAGTCAAACAGATCAAGCAAATTCTTTCTTCTCGTAATACTAAAAAATCGTCTGAGCTAGATGGCATACCAGCAATCGTCTTAATAAAATGTGCTCCCGAGCTTGCACCCATTCTAACCAACCTCTTTCGAATCTCTTACGACACGGGCATTTTTCCGGAGAGCTGGAAAGCTGCACGGGTGCAACCTGTCCTCAAGAAAGGATGCAAGACTCTCCCTTCTAATTATAGACCTATATCTTTTCTTTCTGTTGTTTGCAAAGTAATGGAAAAATTCATTAATTCCCAAATCTTAAAGTATCTGGAAAAACACAAGATCTTATATGACAGACAGTATGGATTCCGTCACAAAAGATCCACAGCTGATCTTCTTTCCTTTGTCTCACACAACTGGAACAAGTCCCTTGTTTTGTTTTGGTGAATTCCATATCGTTGCTCTTGACATTTCCAAAGCTTTCGATCAGGTCTGGCATAATGGGCTTCTTTACAAACTTTCTTCTTACGGTCTTCCACCCAAGTTTTGCTCGTTGCTCTCCAGTTTCCTTTTTAATGGACGTATATCAGTTATTGTAGATGGTCATTCCTCCAGCTTCTACCAAATTAATGCTTTGGGGCCTTAAGGCACTCTGTTTCTTCTACACATTAACGATCTTCTTTCTTCCTCAATCAATCTCATTCATAGTTTTGCTCACGATAGTCACCTCTAACATTCAATTTCTCAAGCCATGCAGTCAATAAGCCTGATTTGGAAACCAAGCGTAGGTCAATGAGTATTTCTCTCTCACAAGATCTCAAACTTATCTTGGATTGGAACGCCAAAAATCTTGTTCAGTTTAATGCCTCCAAAACACAGTTCTGTTCGCTGTCGGGAAAGAAGTCTGCCAGTGCTCATCCGTTACATATTATGAGCGGCCAAGTTCTGCAGAACAAATAGTCGTTTAATCTTGTCGGCGTTACTTTTGAGAATAACCTCAACTGGCACAAACACATTACATCCATAGCCTCGGCAGCTTTAAAAAAAGCTTGGATTCCTCTTTTAAGCCAGAAAGTATTTCTCTTTTTCCAATCTGTATACTCTGTATGTGTCCCAAATCAGACCCTCTTTAGAATATTGTTCTCATGTCTGGGGAATGGCGTCTCCTACAACACTTAGCATTCTGGAGTTTGATTGATGATCCCACGCTTACAGAGAGGCTTCCTCCTCTTGCCCACCGTCGAGCTGTGGGGGATCTGTCGCTCTTCTATAGGTATTTTCACGGCTTCTGCTCAGTGGAGTTGGCCAGTATAATTCCTCCTTTGGCAGCTCCCAAAAGAGCAACACGTAGTGCAACTTTTATGCATCCTTTTACAGTTTAACTAGAGAGGCCCTGAACTTACCGCTTTCTTCGTTTCTTCCTTCCTAGAGTGTTTAGACTATGAAACCTGTTACCCGCAGAAGTTTTTCCTTCTCCTCCCAGCCTCCAAATATTTAAGTCCCACCATTTTTTAGTTAAAGATAACACAGGTCCACAAAAAAAGTGGTGTGTGCTGAATGTCGGACTAAGATTTTCTGGCGTATTTTTTCCGCTAAACACAAATCTGAACTCAACATTGGGGGTCAAACAGTAAACAATGGAGAAAAGACGTAATTTCAGATGATTTTTTTTAATATTAAACGTCAATATCTTAAAAACTATAAAAAGTACAGAGAACTTTATAGGACCCAAACTATGCATTTTTACAAGAGATTTAATTTAAGTTATATAATCTTTTTGTCTAAATGCAATATTTCTCAAGTTAAAATATTTTTAAAGTCAGTATATGTATACCCATGGAAAAAAATATTTATTTTTGGATTTTTTCTGCAAATTTTGAGTGATTTGGTATTCAAAAGAATAAAATGAATTATTTATAATAAAACAACCCCAAAAATCACATTAGTACAATTTTTTTTCCTATTTTTGGACTAAAATCTTTTGTCAAAATTATATTTTCGTTTATATCTCCTTAATTATTTATCTTATGAAAAATATGTATATAACTTTTTATATATACAAAATTTGCAAAGCTTTATTTCTGGTTTAATGACATTTTTTGTATCTCTTGTAGTTTATATAGTCGTAGTCCCAACATTCTATACATAAAAAAAAGATCTGGTATTCTTCGTCCTTTTCCAAATTTAATGAAGGCACATTATTTCCCTGTGGTTTCCTAATATACTCGGTATAATTTAAAATCAAAATTCGATTACTATTAAAACAATTTTTTTTCAAAATTTCGCAATATATTTAAATAATTTGGTTTCTCCGCATGGATGTTTAAAATCAAATAATTCGTTTACATATTCTGAACCGATGACGAAAGATGATAACACTGACATTTGGATTAAAATTTCAAAACTTAATTTGTTATCAATAACAATTCTACTACTATACAAATCAAAATTGACACAATTTGAATTACCTTGCTTTAAAAAAGAAAGATTTAAATGGTATTGTTTTTAATAATAAATATCAGTGACAAGTGGCTACTTATGTTTTCTATTACAAAATAAGTATACGGGATTAACCTCATCAAGTTATCTTCTAGAAAATTTATAATAGTTATTTATTTATTTTGTTAAAATTATATATATATATATATATATATAATATATATATATATATATATATATATATATATATATATATATATATATATATATATATATATATATATATATATATATAACGAAAATAAAAGGAAAAATAATTTACGGGCGATCTGAGGTCGGAAAGTGGAAGGGGGTGAGTTTCCTGAGTCCTATTGAAAAAAATTAAATGGCAAAGTTGTAGGCAATAAAAAGATCTACACTTTTTTCACATAACCTTAAAATTTATGTGAAAAATTGAAATAACCAAGTTTTTGGTTTTTTACTTTTATCTTTTACAGTTTTTTTTTCACGAAATTTGGTGAAAGCTTACCCTTTTTTTTACCTTTAAGGTGAAAAAATAAATATTTTAAATAAAAAAAAATACAGTGTGTTTGGGACATAAAAAGGTAAGTTTCACTAAATTTCGTGAAAAAAAAAATGTGAAAGATAAAAATAAAAAACCAAAAACTTAGTTATTTGAATTTTACACATAAATTTTGAGGTTATGTGAAAAAAGTGTAAATACAAAAGTTGTAGATCTTGTTATTACCTAACACTTTGTCATTTAACTTTTTTTAATAGAACTTGTAGTTTTGCCGGAAATCAAGGTAAACCGTTTTTACCTTTTAAAACTCACGCCCATAAAATATTTTTCCTTTCATTTTTATTATATTCTCTTTCCTTTTTAATAGATTTCATCCAGAGCTGTCAAAGTACTCTTAAATAGTACTTCAAGTAGAAGTACCAAGTTTTCAATTTTTTAAAAATTACTTCAAATACAAGTACCAAGTATTCATTAAAATGTACTTGCATTTTCAAGTAAATTGAAAAAGTACTTGAAGTACCACCCAAGTATTTTACTTGAAGTAAATCCAAGTACTTGAAGTAAACCAAAGTACTTGAAGTAAAACAAAGTAGCAGGTTGGCACCCAAAACCTATTCTTGGGAAATATTTTAATTTCCCATCAACACAAAATTAAGTCAGAACAACCTAACTTTAATTTTAATGTCGTTTCCAGTTTATTAGTGGAAATTTTGTTTAAGTTGCCTATTAAAATACAGGGGTTTTCGTTCAAATGAAGGAAATAATGAACGCATTCACAATACGAAATAAGTGGGGAACCGCTCCATCAAACGTCGAATCGCACCAATAGAATATTCTTGAACTCGTCACGTTTTTGACATTTTCGGGAGTGATTTGGAAACGGTTTGGTATCCTGAATGCGTTCGATAATAAAATTGTCATGAAAAATGGCTGTTAGTATTCATTATTAAATATAACAAACTAGGTATCAAAATAAAGGATTTTTCATATGAAAAAAGAACAAAAAGTCTAATTATCAGTAATAGTTACACTTGTCTTGCCGTTGGATTCAATTCAAATGAGAGCTGTAATGAAATACAATAGAAACAGCAGCGGTTGTGCGTATTTCTTGTTTTAACTTGTTTGTACGATTATCTAAGGCGTGTAAATTCGAGTACTTGGTTTATTTTTTACTTAAAGTTCTTTTTATTTACTTGAAGTATTGTTTTTACTTCAAGTACTTTTTATTTACTTAAAGTACTTTCTTTACTTAAAGTTTTTTTTTTACTTGAAGTATTTTTTTTTACTTCAAGTACATCGTAATACTTCAAGTACTTAACTTCAAGTAATTTACTTGGTTAAATCAAGTAAAAATCCAAGTATCTTCATAAAAACTAATCAAGTACAAGTACAAGTACCTCCTAATAAAAAGTACTTGAAGTAAAATACTTAAAGTACAAAAAAGTACTTCAAGTAAAATTTTACTTGAACTACTTTTGTTTTGACAGTTTTGACAGCTCTGGTTTCATCCTACTTTATTTTTTTTTTCTTTTTACCATTTTTAAAGGCTTCAGCCCTGGCTTTTAGGCCCGATAATATAAATTACGTGTTGATATTTTTTCAATTGCAGCTTGGTTTACGAGAAAAAATGTTTTCTTTCTCAAACACTTGAGAAATCCCCATTTTAAATATTTTAGGTTGCTTAGAAAACCCGCTGAATCTTGAAGTAACAGAAAGGTACAAATACCAATTTATATTTTTTTTAGGTGACAAAATGTACTTTTCACAAATATGGCCCATCAGGATCTATTCAATGGCACGACGCAATGTGTGTGATGGCTTTAAATGTTATAAACGATAAAATCTATACTTTTCTTTGGTTTTGGTTTATCGTTATGTTTATATGCAGTTCTATGGGACTTGTTTGGAGGTAAAAATATTTTAATAACCAAGTCGAACTTTTTCACTAAAAAATAAAAATTTTGTTGGATCGACTTTATTTGGGTTTATAAGACAAACACTTTTCGCTCAGAATATGCTTTAAAGTTAACCATAATAAAAAGCATTTAATTACCTTATTTAACCAGAACTAACCATATCTGTACAGGGTTATTAATTTTAAAGTAAACAGGGCTTTATTTTTAAACTTCCCTGTACTTTTTTAAAAAACGAATATAGCCATTTCGTGTTTTTCCGTAGAATTCAATAATCTAATCAGAAAAACGTTTGAAACAAAAACAAAATTGTTATATCAATAGATAGAGATTTTACAAAGAATTCGGTGATATAGGGGTGCTGGGTTTATTTCCTGCGGTTCTGCTGCAATTGTCTAAAAACTGCATGATACTATAAGGATAGTTTCACCTGAAAAAACCTGGCTGCCACAGGTCACAGATGCTTATTTGTCAAAGTTAAGAATTATAAAAATACGTTTATTACTTTTTGGAGTAGGTTTATAATAAGGTTTTCATCAGAAAAACGGCTTCAAATTATAACTCTCTATTATAAATGTCGAGAAAACGCCAGGAAAACACAACGAAGATATGTTGCAAATTTCCACCGAAATATATCAGTAAAAATGATTTTAAAACTGAAGGTCTTATTCGAAGAAACAAAATCGTTACATATTAGAAAAAGGACTACAATGAGAAAAAGAAACCGGGATCGAGTTATTCTAAATTATTTTACTTTGTATCCTATGAAGTCAATTACTGACACAGTTAGAGACTTGAGGTATGGCCCTGCAAGAAGAAGAGTAACCTATGCGACGGTTCAGAGAACACTGAAATATTTTAAGTATCTTCCATATCACGTTCTTCCAGTGCAGCATTTTACACGTGAACAAAAGGAACTTTTCTTTGGACGGATGAAGCTACATTCACTACATCGGGAATTTTTAACCGGCGCAATTCGCACAGCTGGGCAAGAAAAAATCCCAGGAAATTTCAAGAGATTAAATACCAGGAAGTCTTCCCTTCATGTCTGTTGTAGTGTGCTTAACAATAGAATTGTCGGGCCAATATTCTATGAGGGATCCTTAACTGGAGAAAGATATCTCAATCTTCTTAAAAACGATATAGAGGACATTTTAGAAGAATTGCCCCTTAAAAGGTATCGCAAGAAAATATGGCAACAAGACGGAGCGCCGCCTCAAGCTGTTCGTCAAGTTGTGCAATATCTCAATCGCCGATACAATCAGTGGATTGGACGGTATGGCACTATTAGATGGCCACCTCATAGTCCAAATATTACAATTTTGGACACTTTTCTATGGGGTCACTTGAAAAATGTCGTTTACCAAAATGGGAACATAAACACGGAAGAAATAAGAGAAAAAATTGTAAATGAAATTAATCGTCTTAACCAAGAACCTCAAATAACATCGGCGACCTTAGAAAGGCTAAGGAGGGCTTATAGATCATGTGTCGAAAATAACGGGGGTCATATAGAACATTTAAATTATTAGTAATATTATAATTTTTTGTTATAAGGGTTCTTATTACCACCATATTTTACCTCGTATTGTATTTTAATTTTTTCCGTTTATTGTAATTTTGCTGCTTGGTTTAGAAATAGATATATCATATCATTTTTAGCATATAATATAATTTGAGGCCGTTCTTCTGATAAAAACCTCATTATAAAACTACTCCAAAAAGTAATAAACGTATTTTCAAAATTCTTGACTTTGAAAAATAAGCACCTGTGACCTGTGGAGTCATTTTCCGGGAAACTATGGGGGTAATATTTTTCATTTTTTAAAAAGGCAGAACCGCGGAAAAAAAACCCGAACCCCCCCTTTATTACCAATTTTCCGGGAAAACTCATCTATTGATATAAAAAAATACGGGTTTTTTTTTAAAAAAAGTCACACGTGCTGAATCTTTTTTTTTTTTTTTCAAAGCGGGGTTGGGTTATTAAACCCCGGGAAAAAAATAAAAATTTTTAAAATTCTTTTTTTAAAAATAGGGGAAGTTCAAAAAAAAAGCCCTGTTTTTTTTTAAAAAAGAAAACTCTTTTAAAATCTAAAAATGTCATTTGACTCTTCCTAAAAGAAGAAAAATTTTTTAAAATTTTAAAAAGAAAAATTTTTTTCTGGGGCCCAAAAATAAATGAAATTTTTTTGGTTTCCCGGATGGAAAACGGAAAAAAATTTTTTTATTTTTTTTGGACCACTGCTAGTAACTTTAAAAAAATTTTGGGGGTTCCCCAATTTTAAATTACGTTTACGTTTTTTTTTTAACGAAGGTTGATTTTAAAATTTTTTTAAAAAGTCTGTTTTTTTTAACGAAGGAAATTTAAAAAATTTTTTTTTTTTAAAAAATTTTTTGCCAAACCCCTTCCCCGAAGGGGTAAAGGGGTAATTTAATTTTTCCAAAAAAATTTTAAAATGGTATAAAATTTCCCCAAAGGGGGAAATTTTATTGTTGTTGAACGCTCGGACCCCCCTCATCAATTTTACCCCCAAAAATATGAAATTTGAAGAATTTAGTGTTTTAAACATTTTTATCCAAGGGGCCCTTTGGGGGTATGGTAAATATTCATGGGGGTCGATTAAAACAAGCGTTTTTTGGGGGGTAAATTTGGGGCTCCAAAAAATGAAATTAAAAATTAAAAAATTTAAATTTTTAAGGAAAAAAAAAAGACGCAAAAAAAATCTGTGAAAGGGTCGCCAACTATGGGGTAGAAAAAGGAAAAACTGGGGGATGAGACTTGGATCTATGCATACGCCCCGAAACAACCGCCCAATCAGGGAAAAAGGAAAAAGGGGGAACAAAAAGGGGGGGGAAGGGAACCACATCGGAATTTAATAAAAAAATTAAAGGGGCCGGGGAACCCCTATAATGTTTAAATTTAAAAGATCACATACTTTTTTTTGGGGCGCCCCAAAATTTTTTTTAAAATTTTTGATATCCAAGGAAAGAACCTCAAGGGAAAATAGTTTATTTTGAGGTTCAGAAGTGTGGGGTTTTTAAAAAAAATATAATTTTTTTTAAAAAGGATTTTTTTTTATTTTTCAAGGGGTCAAATAGTTTTTGGGAAATTTTAAATTTTTTAAAATTTTCCAAAGGAAAAGGGGAAACCACAAATTTAGATTTTTTTTTTTTTTTTTAAGCAAAACATATAAAATTTTATTTTTTTTTAATATAAAAAAAGTTTCCGCTTTTACCCTAAGATTTTAAAAAAGGGTAAAAAACCCTTTTTTTCAAAAAAATAAATTTTGGCTGCCCCAAATTTTTGCCCTTTTTTTTTTTTTTTTCCTTTTGCACCACTGATAAAAGGTTTTTAAAATTTTTTTGGGGGTTTTTAAATTTTTTTTAATTTTAATTTTTTTTTTTTTAGTTAAAAATTTTAAATATTTTTTTTCAGAATGGTTGTGGAACAAAAAAAAAACCCCCAAATAAAATTTAAAAAAATTTTCATTTTTAAAAAAAAAAATTTAAAAAACCCGTTTTGAATTGCCCGATATGAGTTAAAAATTTTTCACCAAAATTTTTAACTTTAATAAAAAATTAAAAAAAAAAATAAAAAAACCCTGGAAAAAAAAAGGGTTTTTTTTAAAATTTTTAAAGGGGGGTTTTGGGGAAAAAAACGAGTTTCCCCCTATAATAAAACCTCTAAAACGAAGGGGGGGGAGGCCTGAGATATCGTTTGAAGAAAGTTGTGAAAAACAAAAGTCAGAAAACTGAGGGGGAATTAGAAGGAGTTGGTCGGTTTTTTAGTTGGGGATAACCCCAAAAAAGTTTAAAACGTCCGGGGGGGTGGGGGGGTTCGGGGAAAATTTACAAAAACATTTTTCAGTTCCAAATTGTGCAGTAAAAAAATGAAAAAACACAATTCAGCTAACTAAACTACAGCCTAAACCAAAAAAAGGGGAGAAGAAGCTTTATCCCATTGTTGAAAAAAAATTAAAAAGGCATCAATATAATGTGATAAGAACAAAAGATCCAGACCGATTCCTTCCTATAAAATTGTTCAGAATGCAAAAAAAAGGGGTTATCCAAAAAAAAAAGGGAAATATAATTATAACGTCTACGTTTTTTAGAGGTATCGATTCAGGCTTTACCAACCACACAGTTGAACAGGGCCCCAAAATTCAGGAAAAGTTTTTTTGGGTTAAGTGAAGAAGATCTCGAAAATGCTTTGGTTCCGAAGTGGGGGGGTTTATGGAAGTTCGGGCCCCGTCCCCACAAGCAGCGTTTTGTAGGCGTAGATGGGGGAAGATTCCAGTGTTTTCATCTCTTCAATGGTGCCCGGGGCTATTCGAATAATGGTAAAAAAATTTGGGGGCAAAATCCACGCCCCCCTTCTCCCCAAATATTGTAGGGGCCCTTAAAAAAAAATTTTGGGGAAAAAAGACAAATGACCTTTCGGCAAAAAAAAAAAACCCCAAAAGACCCCCAAATAAAAGACCCCAAAAAAATTTGACAATAAAAAAAAAACTTTGACCGAATCCCATATTCTTCATTTTACTATGGTGGATATGAAGGTATGCAACGCGTTAGCAGAAAACTCGTCCACCAAAACGTTGCTTCATATGCGGAGCAACATCGAAAGATTTTAATTCAATTGACAAGCTTTTGACAAGACCGCAATCCCCTCAAACTTTGAATTTGGTTTATCAATATTGCATTGTTGGATTCGAATGTTCGAATCCCTTTTCATATTGGAAAAACTCCCTAAAAAAAATGGAGGCCCCCGAAAGGGGGATAAGATTATCGTTTCCGAAAATAAAGAACGCATACAAAGAGTTCAAAAATCGCTTGGGCTTAATCGTTGACCGACCAAACCCCGGCTTCGGAAAAATGACGGCCACGGCCAGGAGATTTTTTGAGAATGCCGATGATCCCCCCGAGATTATTGGCGTAGACAAAAATTTCTCCCTTTTTTGTTCCCAATTTCAAGCCAAATTAAAAAAATTAGACTTTGCTGTTCCCCCAAAATTTTGTGGAAAACCGGGAAACCCCAATTTTGTTATTCATGGCCCTTTGCATTATTGCATCGTTTTTACCCGATTGGACAATTATCAGAAGAGGCTCAGGAGGCCGCAACAAGGATTTTAAAAAATTTAGGGAAGGGTACCAAGAAAATGTTCAAGAAAAATGCAATGAGGACGTTTTTAATCTAATGCTGATTACTTCCGATCCCTATATAACCCAAAACTCCAAAAAAACAATTTAAAATTTCCGAAGAAGTTTTAGGGTTAATAAGTTCTTCAAATTTTTCGGTTTCTTAATATGTTCTTATTGTAGAAAAATATTGTTCTGTTTTTATATTTAGCTTGTGGTATTTTCAGTTGAGTTTTGCTAATTTTTACTTTTTTAGACTTATAAAATAGTGTGTTTAATTGTTATGATTTTATGTAATATTAATGTGTTGAAAAAGTTGTTAGTTTGTTATTAATTTTTTTTAACTTTTTTTTATTTTTTTAATACTAGGTATATTTTGTTTTTACACTTGTGACTTTTTATTTTTCAAAGTAATATATTTGTTTTGTTTTATATACATAGATAATATTTTGAATTGTTCCAGTAGTTTATTTTTAGTTTTTGGCGTTTATATATTTTATTTTTGTTCATTATTATTTATTTAATTAAAAATTCAAAATAATTTTTAGCATTTGGGCATTTTTAATGTAATTTCTATTTATTTTCAAATAATTTTAAAATTTCAACTTGTTTACTTGGAGACATAAGTTGGTAAAATACCCTTTAATCTATTCAATTCAATCATAGGAAAATATTTAAAAAATAATTAAGTAAGCAGGTATACAGTTAAAAAATTATTGTAAAAATAAATGGGTTTTCCTTTAAAATTGCTCACCCTCTATAATAAAGAACATTGTTTTAGGTCAAATAGATTTAAATTAATATTCTCTCCCTTTTAAAGCAAGAATAAAAAAAAATAACCCCTAAACTAGACCCATTGATTTAATTCCGCAAAATAGGTACTCTCGCCCCACTGTGCGACGGCTACAAAAATCAATGCAAAGTCGTTCAAAAATCAAGGTGATGTTGACTGTTTTCTTCGATTATCGTGGTGTAGTGCACTATGAATTCCTTCCACCCGGCCAAACAGTCAATATGGAGTATTATTTAAATGTTATACGTCATTTGCTTGAGGCTATTGGCAAGAAACGGCTGGAATTGTGGCGGGACAACTCTTGGTTTTGGCATCACGATAATTCACCATCTGACACTGCATTGGTTATTCGAGACTTTTTGGCCAAAAATTCTACTCATATTATTGCTCAAACGCCGTATTTGCCTGATTTAGCTCCGTGTGACTTCTGGCTGTTCCCAAACCCAAAAGATCACTTCGAGGACACCGTTTTGAGTCGATTGAAGAGATTCAACGTGAATCGTTACGTGCATTGAAAGCCATACCTGAAGACGACTATTTGGCATGCATGGAGGACTGGAAGAAACGTTGGCACACGTGTATTTTATCGGAGGGGGATTATTTTGAAGGAAACGAAATAGATTTGGAAGAATAAACAAAAATTTTTTATTTTATAACCAAATTCACCTTAGTTTTTAATCACAGTTGAATATACAGGGTATTCCTTAATAACATGCTAATATACAGGGTGTACCAAAAGTAATGGGACATAGAGCAAGATCAGATTCGAAATAATGCAATTTATGTAAACTTGCCTTATTTTAAAGTTGATAATAACTAAGATACAGGGTGTCAAACTTTTAATTTTGTTTTCGTTTTCTCGTAATATTAGGGATCTCGGGGTTATTTGAAGCGATAAATTTAAATTCGTCCATGATTTTGATATTGCTTCTAGAGGGCGCCAGCTACGGCTTACCCCACTTGTTTTATATGGCATAACTTTTTTAAGTCTAGTATATTGACCTGATAATTAAAAAATAAGTTACTATCATTCCCTCTGCATTAAAAATGTATATCTCATTTAAGTCTCTAGGAGCAACTGAATTTCGCGATAAGCGCACTTTAAGGACCCCGCAATTTTCCTATGAAAAACTGGTTTCAGTCAATTATTTTTAAACTTTGCATAGTTCTTAACATGGTGATCAAAAGTCTCCACGGGCACAAAACCGGATACTTCTCCAACCCCCCCAAAATCATCCTCAAAGGTCACTGGAGATTTGGGCACATTTGAGGAATATTTTGGGGGGGTTAGACGGGTTTTAAGGTTTTGTGCCCGTGGAGACTTTTGATCAGCATGTTGAGCACTATTACTATGCAATGTTTAAAAACAATTGGCCGAAACCCATTTTCCATAGAAAAATTGGGGGTCCTTTAAAGTGCGTTTATCTCAAAAAGTGTTGCTCCTAGAGACTTAAATAAGGTATACATTTTTGATGTAGAGGGAATTATAGTAACTTATTTTTTAATAAACAGGTAAATATACTAAGCTTAAAGAAGTTTTATTGTTATGCAACAATTTAATAAAAAAAAAGTCAAAAAAATAAGCAGAGGTTATCTGTATGAATATTAGTCATTACATGGTAAATAACGAATTCGTTATCGGAGACCATGTGGTTTAAGCCTAAGAATGAATAGAAATAAAGAAAACAGGGATTTATCCTAATTAATCTTATTTGCTCGAAAGGCAGTAAAGCTTTCTGGTCCTTTGCCAAAAATATTAGTCAAAACTTTTGCACAAATTATTTTCCACCCTAAATCTCTAAAGATGGAATTGTCTCTACCTCCAAAGAAAAAGCCGAACTATTTGCCAAACAATTTGCTCCCAATTCTACGCTTGATCCTCCTATTAATCTTCCTCTTCCAACAGTTGTCTCTGTTTCTCATAAAATGTCCGATATAATTTTTAAAGTCAAACAGATCGAGCGTATTTTTTCTTCTAATACTAGAAAATCGCCTGGGCTGATGGCATACAGCAATCGTCTTAAAAAAATGTGCGATTAAAACCGCTTTCGATACAGGCTTTCAGATGAAGCTGACGTGTCACCTGTCCCCAAAAAAGATTCAAAAGTCTCCTTCTCACCTATAGACCTTCTCTTCTTTCAATTGTGGTTTACAAGATCTTCCATGACAATATGGATTCGTCACAGTAATCCACAGCTGATCTTCTTTCCTTTGTCTCACTTCCAAAGCTTTGATCAGGTCTGGCATCATTGGTCTTCCACCTAAGCTTTCTTTGGCTTCCATTTCCTTTATAATCGACGTATATCAGTTAGTGAGATTCCTCCAGCTTTTACCAAATTAGCTGGTGCCCCAGCTCAGTGCTGACATCTGTTTCTTCAACATAATCTCTTCTCACAATCAATCCCATTCATAGTTTTGCTGATGATAGTACCTCCACTCTAATATCAATTCTTAAGCCACCATTATTCTGATTTGGAAAACAAGCGCAGGTCAATGCAGATATCTCTTTCACAAGACCTCAAACTTATCTTGGATTGGAGCTCCAAAAATCTTGTTCAGTTTAATGCCTCGAAAACACAGTCATGTTCGCTGTCGCGAAAAAAGTCTGCAAATGCTCATCACTTACATACGAGCGGCCAAGTTCTGCAGAACAAAGAGTCGTTTAATCTTGTCGGCGTTACTTTTGAGAATAACCTCAACTGGCACAAACACATTGCATCCATAGCCTCGGCAGCTTCAAAAAAGCTTGAATTCCTCTTTCGAGCCAGAAAATATTTCTCTTCTTCCAATCTGTACACTCTGTATGTATCCCAAATCAGACCCTCTTTAGAGTATTGTTCTCATGTCTGGGGAATGGCGTCCCCTACAACACTTAGCATTCTGGACTCCATTCAAAGAAGAGCCGTTCGTCTTATTAATGATCCAACGCTCACAGAAAGACTTTCTCTTCTTGTCCACCGTCGAGCTGTAGGGGATCTGTCGCTCTTCTATAGGTATTTTCATGGCTTTTGCTCAGAGGAATTGGCCAGTATAATTCCTTGTCTGGCAGCTCCCAACAGAGCAACACGTAGTGCAACTTTTATGCATCCTTTTACAGTTCAGTTAGAAAGGCCCAGAACTTCTGGCTTTCTTCGTTCCTTCATCCCTAGAATGTCAAGACTATGAAACCTGCTACCCGCAGAAGTTTCTCCTTCTCCTCCCAATCTCCAAATATTTAAGTCCCGTGTGAACAAACTCCCTCTCACCACACTTAAGACACCCGCGGTACGTTAGTACTTAGGCATCAGCCTTCGTGGACTGTCCCAAGATAAAAAAAAAATCCTAAAGCGGTCCTAAAGAGCAGTATAGTTTTTCAGGTGTATTAATATCGGAATTATTTTTAGATTTGTCACCGTCCTTCTTCATGCCAAAAGTAAAACATTCAATAAAATGGTGTTTGCCAGCAACTGCCCAGGAAAGATTAATCCATGGGACGTTTTAACGGTATCCAGATACTGCAGTTACACAGACTGGCTCTTTCTAAAATATCTTTCTAAGAATCTGGACGGATTGGTATTTAGAGAAATAATTGTTGGCCTTGCAGAAGAACTAGAAGATTCTGACGACCAGTCGGAAAAGTCTTTGCTAGATGATGATATACCCAAAAAAAAAGTAGAAAATGAATTTAAAATGGATTAAAAGACTGATTCTATCACTAGCGTAATTTACTTGGGCTAATTTATTTTTAGAATGTGTAATTTAGTACGAACTGAATAAATGACAATTTTGTATTACAATAATCTTAAACCCGAGATAATAAACTATTAAGCTTTTAGAACCAAAACCATTGTAAATAGTTGATGACATTCATGTCATCATGTACATGAAATTCATTTCATTGTATAAAAACTGTATTGCATGAATACTAAATTAGGTGTGAATTCACAGTACAAACAATACCTACATAATAATATGATAATGCATTGAATTATTATGGAAAGTTCAATGACTAAATCTGGGAATTTAACCATAATTTTATTTTATATAACGAAAAAAATAAATAAACTCCAATAGATAGTTGTATAAGTATTTATTTTTGTTACTCTTTAATAGAAAAAAAATAACAGTAGAAAAGAGATAAATTTATAAAAACCTGTTAGTACAGTCATTAAAGGTAAAAATAGGCTTAAACCTCAGAATTCTTTGAACCTTCATCGATTTTCATAAAAATTTGGAATCAAGCTTATTTTACCCTTAACTTTAAAAGTGGCATGTGCTTAACTTGCGCTATTTGCATTTTAGGGGTGAAACCCTCCCCTTTTGCGAAAAATTGAAAGAAATGCAAATTAAAGCATTTTATCCGAAACTGTCGTATTATACGTCAATTATAGATCTAAATTTAGACGAATAAAGTGACCCATAACTCACTAGTGAAATAAAGTAGTGAATTATAGATTTTATCTCGCTAGTCAGTTATAAAGCTTACTCGCCCGATGCCCTAAAATCAGTCCAATACATAGTGCTTTTAACATTACTGTATTACAAAAAAATATATAAAAATATATAAAACAGGCTCCAAAACAACATGTCAAACAAATTCAATATTACAATCAAAACAACATTAGTTTTTGCCACTACTACACTATACTATTACTAAACTTATAGTGCTACTGCTTATTGTTAATACTAATGTTTACATTAGTATTAACTAATAATTTCACAAGAGATTGTGAAATTACCGTTAAGATTAACATCAGCACCGGTAACACTTTTTTCGGGAACATTCACAGAAATTATGCTTTTCCCTGCATTATCGACAGCTTGAGATTGCTCACCCTGTATTTTTTTTGCAATTTCGATTTTGTTCGAAATTGATTCTTCAACATAGCATTCAGCCACGGTGGATGATTTCCATCCACCATGGCGTTTGAGGGTTATGAGGTCCCCTCCGGCATTGGCTAGGAGGGTTGCTGATATGTGGCGTAAGCTATGACCAGTATATAAATTAGAGTTAGGCAATCCCAAAAAATTTTGCCACAGCATTTGGTATTTTAGAAATTTTATTTATACCAACACACTGAGAAGTACACTTCCCTTTTTGATAATTTAAAAAAAAATCTGTTAGTGGGTACATTTTTTGGTCGTAATTTTAAATACTGCCTCACTAACTTAATAGGGTTTACCGTAAATCCTTTGTTTATAATGGTAAAGCATCTTGATTTATTGGTTTTTGTTTCAGGGATTTAAATAACAAGGAATTATCCTTTGTCCTCGATGTTTTATATCAGCAACTTTGTCAATTCGTCCCATCGACAGGCACCAGAAACGCCTAGTATCAAGACCACCTTAAATCGAAAAATTATATAATTATATATTCTACAGAAAACCTTGATTACAAGAAACGTAAAAAAATATGAAAATGTTCCATGACCATAAAAAGATTAAAGCGTAAAAAGGCAACTATAATGGAAAACAAAATGCCTTCCTTGGCTAAGAGATAATATTCATTAGAAGCTTCTTGCAAAAATTGCTCGATCTTTCTAAAACTTTGGCCCTTGTAGACGTATGATTTATGAATTTTGATTTAAGGAACGCTACATTTTTCCATATCTGGAGATATCGATGTTCTTATATACCTTAAGTTTAACATGGAATATTTCGTCCATAATGACGAAGGGGCAAGTTTCTCACTTAAATATAAGAAATATGCCAGTAAAACTTCTTCGTTTACCAACTGAATGCCTTTATTTTTCATCCACACTTCCAATTCACGAAATTCCTTATTGTAAAACTGTCTTGTTTTCTCTGGGATCAGCTGCTCTATTAGCTTCTTCCCGATTTCCTTTAAAACCTTGAGAGTTTTTCATTCTAGGACTTTTTCAGTTCTTGACAAACATCAATTTTTTTAAAATAAACAATCACCTTAGTTACAAAAGACTCAAACTAAATGTTTTTCAATAAGACTCTAGATATATTAATAAGTGGTCTTTAATATATTTATTTTCTAATGTAGGTAAATCAAATAGCACAAAAACCCTTTGATGTACGGTAAACTAACACTATTTAAGTAAAAGTATTTGCCATTGGGTTTGGGTTAATAGTGCGCAATTCCGCGATTTTCCCAGAGAATTTATATGGTAAGGGATGTAACGTATTTCCTCCTTACGTTTAAATTTACAGGGTCCGTAAAAGTATGAAGACCTTAGAAAAAACGAATAGCTGTGTACGTGAATTATTCGTCTTGGAGTCATGTAGACTGCTCGGAACTCGTGCCGACACATATATGAATATATAAATATATATTTAAGTTTAAGCGACCACCAAAACGCGTTTAGGGGGTCATTTTATGAATTTATAAGTTAATAAGAAGTTCTAACATGGTCCCGCGCTTACCTGTACCGTGATGGTCTTCTGAGTAGCTCACTTTTCCATAGGAAATTCGCTAATTAGTTTTAGTGGTTACCGTAATAATATAAATTTTTGTAACACTATATTTGTTTTAACGAAGGGTAGTACATAGGATGCGCTCTACTGAAGTCAAAAAATCTCCGGACGACGTCGTTTTAACGTTGGCGAGTGCCGTAAAGAGCTTCTGGTAATAGTATAACAACAATAATAATAAATTTTACGGTAAAAGTTTTGTTTGTTAATTTATATTTAATTTGGGTAGGCCCTACGGCCCTACCGTATTTATCAATTTATAGTTATATATTATATATATTATATATATATATATATATATATATATATATATATATATATATATATATATATATATATATATATATATAATATATATTTTCATTCATTCCCTGAAATTAAAAGAAAAAAATTCAAATATCATACTTAAAAATATTAGTAACTTGCATGGGCATAATACGAGACAAACAGATTTATTAGAAACGATTCAAATTAAAAGTAATTTAATGAGATCAATACTCCATAACGGAATAAAAATATACAATAATCTACCAATAAAAATTAAAAAAAATTAAAAAATTATCACTGTTTAAAATACATATAAAAAAATATTTAAAATTAATTTGACTGGTTTATTAATGAGTTCTTGTTAAAGTTATATATTGTTATATTTTTTAATGTTATATTCCCTGTAATAAACTGTATAGTTGGTTGGGAATTAAATAAATAAATAAATAAAAAAAAAATAGTTAATTAAGTAAACTGAACATATTTTACTTTTGTTAAGCATTTGAAGGTTTGCAGCATTACTATTTGTTCTAGGTCGATCAAAACCAAGTAAATGGTGTTTAAAAAGGATAATCTATAAAAAAATGAAGCGAAGTTATTCTTGTGGCGCTCAAAAGCGACAAAAAGCTAAAAAAGTAAAAACTACTATTTATCAGCTACCAAAAGTATTGTCTTTTTTTTAAATCTTTTCAAGCCAGTCTAAAAATTCTAAAAGTGGTGTGGCTTATACTTCTTCACTTGATTCTAATAAACTTAATCCGTGCTCCGACGATATTGACAGCTCAGCCAAGTTAACCAGTCCTGATGAATCTAAAAAAAGTGTTGACAGATGCTGGCACAATGCCTTTAAGTGACTTAAAATCACCGGTAAGTAGTGAATATAGTCAATCCGAAGTCTTGTCATCGTCCCCAAATCCACCGAAATGTATTTCGCAAATAATTCCACTAATGAGAAAACGTGTAGCCAAAATGATAATCAGAATCAACAGAAGAGTGATGAGCCTCCTAGCTTGGATGCTGCAAAGTGGGACAAATTTTTAAAAACTAAACTTCAGGAATATTTAATAACAAAAGGGCCCGTCCAATCAGCAAGAGTATAAACGGAAAAATCCCTCTAAACAAGAAAACGCAAAGCTAAGTTTTTCTATGGGCAACTAAAAAATGCCGATAGAGTAAAACGGGATTAGTTGTTGTATTTTCCACCAAAAGGCAGAGTTTATTGTTTTGTATGCACACTTTTTCATTCTAATTCAATGTCATCGAATCCATTCTGCTCAGAGAGTTTTAATGACTGGAAACATGCTGCTGATAGGATTTCGTGTCATGAAAACAGCAAAACTCATCGAAAGTGTCTTTTAACATATTTTAGGCGTTTCTCTTAGGCTGGAAAAATAGACAGTGACATTCAAATCCAAATGAATTAAGAAAGAGTTTACTGGCGAAAGGTGTTAAAGATAATAGTTTCCGTAGTTAGATTCCTGACTGTTTCAACTTTTTGAATCATTCAATTTAATTTAAATGTTTTATATGCAAGATGTATTATATTGTTTGTATAAACGTTATTGGGGGTGGGGGCCCATTCACGAATTCGCCCGGGGCCCCAGAGGTCCTAAGTTCGGCTCTGCTTCCCGAGCCACTGTTTGGCCCGGGGCCTTAATAAGCATTAAGGTCATCAGTTATTTAGCCTCGTTAAGTAAAAGTACGAGGCAAATTATGCTGTTAATATTAAATTAAATATCCGCACGACGTGTGTTACTTCGGATGAACCGCATGAATAAACAAATTTGGAATGTCTTTGTTGTACCTGGTGTCCAAATAAGAAAGGAAGTCGGCTGTATCTCAGAAAATGTTTATCGCACAGCGTTGGGGAAAAATATTATTTGTAAAAGTAGTCAGTAGCTGTAAATTATTTTCAAGTTCCTAAAATGGCCGCTAGGAGGCGTAACTGCAATCTTGAAACTAAAAAAGTCATGTTTCTGTAAATTTTGCTATATTAACCTAACAAAAAAATACCTGATTTTTAAAATCAAGGAAAATTTGAACCTTTTTTGTTTGACAATTTTTGCTAAAACTAAAGTGGTGGGGGGTATTTAAAGGTTTCCGTAAAAAACACCCTGTATCTTCGAAACGGCTAAGCCAATTTTAACAAATTTGGGCTACTTAAAAAGAGCTATTCTTGGGCTATAAATGTTATATTATTTGAAGTTTTTTTAGTTTCACATGGGCTTTTTTCGAAATTCCGACAGAAATGGTTAATTTTCTCAAAAAAATTAAATGCATTGGTATGATTTTTTTTTCATAAAAAAAGTAGCTAAATTATGCTTAAACAAGCTCGCGAAAACCATATCTCGATATCTTGTTCCTTAAAATTTAGGTCAAAGAAAGTTTTGTACGTCAATACCTCAAAAACTATAAAAGCTACAAGAAATATTACTTGACATAAATTATGTATTTTTACAAAACCTTTAATTTAGGTTTTATAATCTTTTCGCCTAAATGCAATACTTTACAAATTATAGTCAATAATAAATCGTATTTTCAGGATTTTTTTAAGGTATACTCCTGGAATTAGATTTTTTTATTATAACTCGTAAAGTATTGCATTTAGAGGAAATGATTATATAACCTAATTTAAAGGTTTCGTAAAAATACATAATTAATGTCCTATAAAATTTCTTGTAGGTTTCATAGTTTTTGAGATATTGACGTATAAAATTTTCTTTGGCCTAAATTTCAACTCAGGAACAAGATATCGAGATACGGTTTTCGCGAGCTTGTTTAGGCATTATTTAGCTATTTTTTCAAGAAACAAAATATACTAATGCATTTAATTTTTTTGAAAAAATTAACCATTTTTGTCGGAATATCGAAAAAAGTCCTTTAGCGGCGACATGTGAAACTTACAAAACTTCAAATATTATAACATTTATAGCCCAAGAAAAGCTGTTGTCAACTAGCCTAAGCTTGTTAAAATTGGCTTAGCCGTTTTAAAAATACAGAGTGTTTTTACGGAAACCTTTAAATACTTCCCACCACTTTATTTTTAGAGATACAGCAAAAACTGTCAAACAAAAAGGTTCAAATTATCCTCGACTTTAAAAATCAGGTAGTTTTTGTTAGGTTTATATAGCAAAATACACAGAAACGTCACTTTTTTAGATTCAAGATTGCAGTTACGTCCAATAGCCGTCATTTCAGAAACTTGGAAATAGTTTCCAGCTATTTCTCTTGACCACTTTTACCAAAAAATATTTCTGTGCGATCAACATTTTCTAAGATACAGCCGGCGTATCCTTTCTTATTTGGACACCCGGTATAGTACCAGATAAAGTAAATATAAAGATAGGCTGTTTTTGAGCATAAAAATGGATTAAAATTATCGATTATGTTATAATATAATTATTAATAAAAATGTTGTTTGTGTACGTTATTTAAAATATTATTTAATTCTTTAGGTATTCAAAATAACAAACATGCTTACATAAATTACTGTTTTATAATTTAAAAAATTCTGATGCTAAGTGTGATTTTCATAGAATTATCGTAGTTATATAGACATATTTCCAAACATTTTATAATAAATGGAAGGTCTTATGATTATTTAGAAAAAATTCAAGCAAAATTTTTATCGTTTAGTATTTTTAAAGAAAACTCTGTTGTTTTTCATACAACGTAAATTACATTTTTTTTGTCCGTTAGAGTTACAAGAGATCTACAAATATTTTTAACACGTTTTCAAATGCTTTAAAAATGTGTTATTAAAAAAAGGAGATATACAGGGTGTCCCAAAAGTAATGGGACATAGAGCAACAGCAGATTCCTTAGGTCGAAATAATGTAACAACCGTAAACTTGCTTTATCACAAAGTTGATAATAAGACTAAACTAACTAAGATACAGGGTGTCAAACTTTTAATTTTGTTTTCGTTTTTCTGTAATTTGCTTAAATGTACACTTGTCGTACCTGTTGACATAAATAATTCATTAAAGATATAGAATATAGGACATCAAAAACAAAACTAGGATTAAGGCTCTTCATTAGACTTACTGTTATTTAACCGCGGCTTTAGTGAATGTATATTGTAATTTTAAATTCGTAATTTGACATACATATAACCCTTTTATACCGACTTTGGATAGAAACGTATCATAAATTTATCATTTTTTGATATAAATCCGTAACTCGAGACATATTTAAGTCTGATGTTGACTTTTAAGAGCTACACTTTTCAAAACTCGAAGTGGATGGGCTACTTTTCTGTGTATTTTTAAAGCTCATGAAAATGAAATCTACCCAACCGATTCCTAAAAACATTTTTTGTTTTGAAGCCTTATTTTTCTAATTCTTAAAAACTATCACTCCAATTATACAAGGTGAGTAAAAAAATAAATACAGGATTAATTGTGGACCAATGTTTTTTTGCCCAAGTTTCAGACTATGTGTGGTTTTTATGAGAAGTAAACAATTCGAATATTATTTTAATTTGGATAGCGGGAGGCATTGCTATCATTTGCTTTTTGAATTTTAAAAATATCTTTCTTGGTATTAAAGCTATGTTTTTTTTTTGTTAAAATGCTTTTTTAGTTTTACGGGCATTCGCATTGTTTTGATTACCATGGTTACTTCGTATATGACCGAAGTTGACAATTGTTTCTTGTTTGCTAAAAGTGTCACTAGCAAGTGTAAGTGTAATTGGTGTTCTGCAACACATTTAGTAAACATTTTAAAAATGCCTCGAATGACAAAAGCTGAAATGGACCAGGCCGTTGGCATGATTCAAGTAGGGCTCTCCCAGGAAGCAGTAGCTAGGTACTTTGGTAGAAGCCAATCAGTAGTAAGTCGATTATGGGCTCGATTTATAAACTCTGGATGTGCGTATCCCACACATGGTGGTGGACTTCAACGAGCAACCACTCCAGCAGTGAACAAATTCATCACATTGAGTGTGCGAAGAATTAAAACATCTAATGCTTCCCAACTTAAGAATATGGTACGGCAAGTGCATAATATTGATGTTTCTTCTCTAACCCTAAGGAATAGACTTCACGAAACGAGGTTACGCGCAAGACGCACCAAAAAATATCATCGACTTACAAGAGATCATCGTCGCAATCGACTAATTTTTGCTCGGACTCATATAGACTAGGGTGTCCGTAAGTGGTCCAATTGTTTGTTTGCAGATGAGTCGCTATTCTGCCTTTATGGAAACGACGGACCTACAAGGGTGTGGAGAAGATCGGGCGAAAGATACAATGAGGACTGCATGGAACACAGGGTAAATTTTGGGCGGTGGATCTGTAACAGTCTGGGGTTAAATATTCCGTACTGGTAGGACACAACTTGTTTTATTTAGAAACCGCATGGTAACGGCCGAACGCTACTTGCGTGAAATTATTATACCCATTGTTGTTCCTATAGGACAAAATATTGGAGCAGTATTTTTATTTATAGATAATAACGCTCGACCCCATGGGGCACATATTGTTAATGAATATTTGGAAGAAAATAATTTAGAAAGGATTAATTGGTCTGCTTTTTTGCCCGACCTTAATCCGATTGAACATATTTGGGATTATTTGGGAAGGAAAGTGGGAAATCGGGGCCAGCAGCTAGATAATTTAGATGGATTGAGCAATGCTCTAAATAAAGAATGGGCTGCTATTCCTCAAGCGGTTATTGACAATGTTATTGATAGTATGCCAATGAAGATGTGCAGCAGTAATTGAAAAAGAGGTAGTCCAACGAGATATTAATTTTTGTTTCTGTAAATTTACTCAAACTATTGTTGTTTAATTGTTGAAATGAAATTTTGACTAATAAAAAATTTCATAGCTTTCATACCAAAAAAGATATTTTTAAAATTCAAAAAGCAAATCATAGCTATGGCCACCCGCTATCCAAATAAAACTTATATTCTAATTGGTTACTTCTCATAAAAATCACACCTAGTCTGAAACTTGGGCAAAAAACGTTGGTCCACAATTAATCCTGTATTTATTTTTTTACTTACCTTGTATAATTGGAGTGATAGTTTTTAAGAATTAGGAAAATAGGGCTTCAAAAAAATGTTTTTAGGAATCCTGTGGATAGATTTCATTTTAATGAGCTTTAAAAATACACAGAAAAGTGGCCCATCCACTTCGAGTTTTGAGAAGTGTATATTGAATTTTTATCTTTTCAACAAAAATTCTACATTTGTTACACATTCAACTCAGAAAATTTTTGACCACCTTGAATTTCCTTTTAAAAAAAAAATACTTACGACAATTAAAATCCGACATTACCTATTTAAGTTGAATGATTGTAATTGTAATATTGGAAACATCATATGGCCTTTTAAAGTGGGTAAAAATATTTAGCTTAACTTAATAAAAAAATATCTTGCAGGGAATACCAGACAAATACTTTTAAGGAATATCTTAACAACAAAAAAAGTTCCGAGAAACATGTTTATATATAAGCGCATAAATGGGATCTCATCAATAAATTCTAAAGAAAAATTACTGAGTAATTATATGTAATTTTTCTTACTTCTATTCCCTTTATAATTACGAATTATAACAATTTTAACTAACACAACATTACGCAATCGATTTAAGGTACATTGCACACTGTATTAATTCATCAGCATATATTTCACTGAAACGATGGGTCATCAGCGATCAACGAACTCTACCTTGTCAACTTACATTTGCAAAGTGATACTTTAAATTTCCATACTTACTTTGTTTTAAGATGCCAGCCTTAGCGTGTTTAGATGAATATGTAAATATCGATACTTTCAAAAGCTTTTTGTATTTTAGTCACTAACCATATAAAAATCAAATATAAATAACAATGTTATTTAGTATAATTATCCGGTCAATTTATTTATTTTATTGTATTTATTTAAGTTATTGGTGTCAATAATACATATTACTATTTACACAAGTCAAAATATAAAAATATAAAGTAAACCATTTCCATTATCACTTAAACACTAAATACAATAACATTTAAAATATTAAAATTAAAAAAAAAACAATAGGGTTTTATTAAGAATACATCTACATCACAAGTTACATGTTAAAAAGTCTTCAACACTGTAAAAAGCTCGTTCCAGCAAAATAGTCTTTATCTTGTATTACATTTTTTTTAATGAAGTAATGTCTTCAAGCTCATTTGGGAGCTTATTATAAAACTTGACTGCAAGGCATCAGGGCGCATGGAGGTAAGTAACACGCGGCATCGTCATTCGGCATGCCGGTCGTAGTTTTAAAAGAAACACGCGAGCTGGCCAGTTTACTGGCACAATACTGGGGATATCAAGTGCTACTTTGCACTATACTCTTTTACCGCAAAAACATCCAAAATCCACAGTCAGTCAAGCAAACAATTAAAACGCTCCCTTCATTGGCCTTTCAAAGCTAGTTGCACACATTCCCTTGGCCAATATGTGGGAAACAATAAAGGATTGAGCGACAGAAAAATATCGAAATAACTATTTTCTACTATTTTCCTTAATATAATACTTACATTTTTTTAATTATTAAACATTTTTTTGTTAAATAGTTATCCTTTATTTTATCCACTTTCGAAAAGCGATTAAAGAAACTAAATGTCATGTTTGTCCATTTCATAATCATACAAAATGGAATTAATAACTATGAAATATATACATATATTTTTAAAATGGACTTTATTTGACTTGACTGCTTTTTAATTAGGCGTAAAAACTAAATCTCTCTTAATATTACCCGAGTTTCATCCTCTTTTTACCCCTCTAAGAATGAAATCTATTAATCTATTTATTTATTTATTTATATATATATATATATATATATATATATATATATATATATATATATATATATATATATATATATATATATATATATATATATATATATATATATATATATATATATATATATATATATAAAAAAGGTGTGGAAAGTTTAAAACCGAACATGGACGTTTCGCAAGTAGAACAAAGAAAACAAATAAACACTAAAACAGAGTGAGATCGAATTTAAACTAGTACATACGCGCCAAAATATCTTAAAGCGGCGTACACTCGACGAAGGCTGCCGTATGCCAAGTATCGACACATTGCAAATCTTTGTCTCACTTCTTTCACACAGTTAAAGGGTTGTCCGTTTCTCTTTGATACATTACACTTTATCCCTATATTCGGTTTTGGATTTTCAATATTAATATATATATATATATATATATATATATATATATATATTATATATATATATATATATATATATATATATAATATATTATATATATATATATATATATATATATATATATATATATATATATATATATATATATATATATATATATATATATATATATATATATATATATATATATATATATATATATATATATATATATATATATATATATATATATATATATATATATATATATACATATAAATAAACTTTCTTTATTTTTTGCAAGCCATTAAAAATAAGAGTAAAAATTATATATTCTTAACGATGACCATCCAAAAGATAGACCAAGATGATAGACCATCCCCCTATTTACACCCTAAGGGGATGAATTTTCGAACAAGATTTAAATAGGACCACCTTAGATCCTCCTGAGTTGAACAAAAACAGAGTCAGAAAAATTGACCACCGAACTACGGAGTAATCGTCAAATATACAAAAAAAATGCATACGGACAAATTGAAAACCTTCTCCTTTTTGTAAAGTCGGGTAAAAAAGGTTTTATTTCTTCTTATAAATAAATTATTTAGGTATGTCTTTTTCGAATGGTAATGATGGGTGTAACTTACCTCCATGGAGCCAGCCCGCGTGTTACATTCAAAAATACGAATGGGCATCCCGAATGGCGATGCTGCGTGTTACTTACCTCCATGCATCCAGGGCCATCTCGACACCTCTCTAGACGGCGATATACAGGTATAAGATTATGTTTGTTTCTGGTTTTATGGTCATGGAGCTTACCATGCAGTTTGAATCGATTCATGTTAGTCTTTATGTATAATAAATTTTCCAGAATATCCCAGTCGGCCAAAGTTCTAACAGCCTTTCTCTGCAAGGATCCTACCCGCATCCGCCACATGGGAGCATGTGGCAAGTACTGAAATAATGGAAAAATCCTAGAAATCCAGATATTTTTTCTCCATAAGATTTTTTTGCATATAGTTTGAGTTTAAGGTATAAATAACCGGAAAATCACTATCCGTATGCATGAAAGGGTGTGCGATGCACTTTAAAATACACTTTTGCGTAAAAAAGTGCATTTTTTGCCATTTTTCCATATTTTTTGATATTTTCTTTTATATAATTAATCCAAATGAATAAAAGATCGGTAATATTTATTTTTTAGTTTAATTTTAAGTATTACAAATTGTTTAGAAACATTTTTGTTGCATTTTGGGCTATTTGGACCAAAGAATACCCTTAAGCGAATACCGAAACTACTATTTATAACAAATTATAAAATCATTATCATTGAATTTACTCCCTCCAACAGAAGGGGCACTCAAAAAACACATTTACAGAGTTTACTTACAATGTCAAACTTGGTAAAAAAACTACATTTACCCATGCAGCTGGGGTTGGAGAAACAATGCTACAAAAAATATTTTGGAGCCTGTGTTTTCTGAGGATAAATTAATCCCAGACGTCATACTCTAGAACTTTAAATGCTCTTGCAAAAGCAATTGTACAAATAAATATGGTTATAGAAAAATCGGTCTAAAATGCAACAAGTACTGCAACCACTCTAAAGGCACCGCCCGAGTATATATAAAGTCTGCTCACTCAAGCGTGCTGCGTAAAATTTCCCTCCTGCCTGCACATCCCTCGCTCATCGGCTACTTAGCTGCCTCACTGCTCAGCAGTGACTTAGTTTGTGCAGAGCCTTCGGTCCTGACGATTTAATGAATTTATGTTAGCGGAAGCGTTTTCACATA
>JAHBCN010005970.1:0-51614 GCA_019359885.1 Listronotus oregonensis | reverse complement strand
ATATATATATATATATATATATATATATATATATATATATATATAATTTAGAAAGAATTGAAATTCAAGCTTATATTTTAATATGTTATCATGGTTAAACTATTTTTTTTTTGTATTGGCACTACCGTGATAGCTATACAGGGTGTGCCAATAATTGAGGTTAAAAATACGCATGCTCTGTTTTTGCATACACCATAATAACGACATTAATTAATAATTTTCTATTGTTTCTTGTTTTCAAAATCTAATATTTTACTTTGCTATAAATTGATTATTGTAAAAAAATATATTATCGCATTGATAGTTTGTATACAAGGTAAACGGTACTCAATAAATTATTATTGTTAAAAAAAGTATATATAAAATAGAATTTTTATTAAAAGCCAAAAAATTGCTTTATAAAAATAATTGTTTAAAAAAAAAGGTTACAAAATAATACTCGGCCATCTTGCCTTAAGTGACATTTAATTTTTTGCTTCTTTATAAATGAAATATTATTCCAAATAGTTTTTATTTATTTATTTCAAATAGGTACCATTTTTCATTTTCTACCTTTTTTGCTTTCTGATAAAAAAAACTACTCTAATTTAAAATTCCTTTAAAAAATAACAATTATGCACCAAACTCCTAAATCAACATTTAAATAGGGAGTTACAAAAATAAAAATAAATTATACAAAGGGTTTCAACATCATTTACTCCCAAAATATTTTCGCAAAACTGTCTTAATATCAGCTTTAGACCCTGCTTAAAGCACTGTTACCGTGTGTAGTGATTCGCCCTTTTAATAACCAAGTCTTTTAACAAAACTTTGTCCTCTTTTTCACCACTACTAATATTATAATAAATACAGTTTTTATGCAGCCAGCTAAGCTATTTTATAATCAATTAGCTTAGTAATTTAAAGCTTAATAATTCACCAAGTACCATAAGATTTGCGCCAAGTCCTTTGATTAAATTGGTCTCTACCCAATAATCTTTTTAACGAAATTTAATTCAAAAGCTTGCTGTAATAAATTTTTTATTATAGTTACCATATTTTTTTTTCTTGGAATATGGACTTGACTTGTGGAGGTTTTAGACTATTTAGAGTGTCTGAAGACTGTAAATTAGTACAGTGGATGGGGAGAAAAAAGGTGTTTCACCTTCGAATTTTTTTGTACAGTTTCAATTTTTATGAAAATTTGGAATTAAGTTGCTTTCACCCTCTGGATCAAAGTTTATATATGCTTAGGGTGTGCTTTTTATTTTTAGGGGTAAAAACCATATGCTAAAAAAAATTAAAAACCATAGAAATAAACCTTATGTAAATTAAAATCATAGCTAAATATGTGGAATAAATCTATTTTTATGTTGTGAGTTATATCTAACATTATATTTGTAACGTTTTAACCCTTAAAAATCACCCTTAATAACGAAATTGCAAAAAAAAATGTTTTTTCATTTTAAAATTATTTAATAACGCTTCTATTGTAGAAAAAAGTTTTTTAAACAATTTACGGTAGAATAAATATTTAACTACCATAACTTAACCTTTAAAAAAAACACCCTTTATGAGATTTACAAAAAAAAATTGACTTATTAAAACGATTTGATGATACATAATTATAGTCCCGGAAATGAAGCTAAAAAAAGGGCAAAAACTTGCAATTTCTTTGTCCTGCATCGATTTGCATAAAAATTTGGAATTAGGCGCTTCTAGCTATATAGCTACAATTTTAAAATATTTCAACCCTTAAAAATCAACTCTTGTTAGAGCTTAAAGTAAAAAAAAAATATTTACAATAAAAAAATTATTAATTTACCATAGTGATTTAATTTTAGCTGTTGCTTAAAATATGTACTAATTTTATTCCGCAACTTTTCGACCCTTATAAATTAACCCTTGTTATAGCTTAATGAAAAAAAAGATTCCCAAAAAACTAATAGCTTAACAGATTTAATATTTAAAAATATTATTGCCTGAAACATTACCATTCCATTCCATTGAAAATTATAAATCCTTAAAAACCACCCCTTACAATATCGCACTTCTTATGAACCAATATAATAGAAATAAGTAGGAAAAAAAGTAGAATAACATGCAAAAATTATACCGGTAAAAGTATAAAGTATACCGGTTTTATAGACAATTATGCTCCGAAGTGGGCTATTCGAATTTTTCGAAAAAAAAGTTGATTGGTTTTTTAAACATAGCTCCTTTAGTTTAAATAAAAGAAAGTTTTTTCAAAAGGAATTTTGTAGAGTTTTTAAGAGCTACAAGGCTCTGTAAATGAAATTCTTTTTAATTCTTTAGTTTTAAAATGGGATGAGTTTAAAAGGCTAGAATAAGGTGGTGCTCGGTCGTAAATAGAGGCTTTAAGCGACCATATCTGGCTAAATATTTTTTGTACGGAAAAATCTATAAAATGAAAACTCTTTGTTATCAAAAAAACTATAATTCGGCACTCTAGTCTTTTTTTTCGTATCTTCAGTATTGTTGGAGTTATTTTGAAGGAAATGGCTATTTCTACAAAATTGCGGAAAATCGTTTTTCACTTTAAGCTCCAATTTTTCTAAAACTAAGCAATTTTAATTTGGTTAAACTTCTAGGATGTATTAATAATACATATATAAAAAGAATTGCAGAAGGGTACAGATCTATTTTAATCAAGAGGGAAATTAGGAGCTTGTTTTTTATGATCTTTTCGTAGAAAAAAATAGGAACCAACCTTATTTTTATCATAACTCGCTTAATTTTTATGCTAAAAAATCTTTTTTTTTAAAGGTCTTATTAAATACTTTAAAAAAGATCTTATATGTTTTCCTTGAAAAATGCAAACTTTTCCCGCTACTTGACCTTTAATCTTTCCAATTTAGCATTTGACGAACAAAAGCTAACCATTAACAAGCCGTAGGTCGGTCTGCATTGGTTGTAGGGAAATTATAAAAATAACATTTTTTTCTAGTTTTTTATAAGCTACAATTTTGCTTCCTACAGTTTTTTTGATAAAATGCATATTTTTAGAGTTATTCGTGAAAACCCCATTAAAAACGTCGATTTTTTCGTTGAAAACCGTTTACTTTCAATCGCGAATAACTCGAAAAATATTAGATTTACGAAAAAATATATATAGAACATTTTTACTAAAAATTACTTTCTTAATCGATTTCTGTAGTTAAAATGTAATAAAAATTTCTACCCCCAAGATGGGGTGGCAACCACCCCCAGGATAAAAGCACACCTTGGCATGATATAAACTTTGATCCTTGGGCTATTCCCTACATTCTGTGAAAATTTCAAGTAAATCCATTCAGGACAAAAAACTTCCTAGGAATAAAACAGCGGACAAAGTGGGCATTTTGGGTCCACAGAATGTTACTTTTGAAGAACTTTAATTTTGGAGGGATGTAAAAGTTGACACCTATTAAATTCGACAGGTTTTATTTGAAACATGTGTTGTTTTGTTGCCGTATTTTACACTGCAGGAGATCGGCCTTTTTTCGCCCATCATATTCGCGAAAATTCAAAATTTCAATTTAGGCCAGTAATTTACAGAGGCCAACAAACAAGTGGTGTGTGCTGGGTATCGGACTAGGATTTTCTGGAGTATTTTTTCCGCTGAACACGAATCTGATGTCAAATTGGGGGTCGAACAGCAAGTAATCGAAAAGGCGTAATTTTAGATATTAACGTTTTTTTTTCATTTTAAACGTCAATATCTTAAAAACTATTAAAGATACGCGAAAACAATGTATTTTAAAAAAAAACTTTAATTTAAGTTAAATAACCTTTTTGTCTAAAAGCAATATTTTTCGAGTTATAATTAAAAAACCGAATTGTTAGGATTTTTTCAAGGTAAACTCTGAGAAAATTTAAAAATATTTTTTTTATTTGTGGATTTTTTTGCAAATTTTAAGTAATTTAAGATTCAAATAAATAAAATAAATGATTTATTATTTAGAAAACTAAAAAATTGCATAATAAAAAAAATATTTCTTTCCTATATTGGACTGAAATTTTTTGTCAAAATTACATTTTCGTTTATATCCCCAATATTAATTAACTTATTAAAAGTATTTATGTAACTTTTTTATAGACAATTTAGCTCTCTTTTTTGTTCTATAAAAATTTTATATAGTCGTAGTCCAAACATTCCGTGATAGCAGGTTTCTGCCGGTAAATGTACCGTATCTGTTTTTTGGAGTTTTCTCTATTTTTTGCTGTTTAACCCCCAATTTCGACTTCAGATTCGTAATCAGCGGGAAAAAATACGCCAGAAAATCCTAGTCCAACACCCAGCACACACCACCAATTTTTTTTGTGGCCTGTGTTATATTTATAATAAGTCCATATATCTTTAATTACACCCACAATGGACTGTTATCAGAATAGCAAGTACCAAAAAAAAAAACCTTTAAACTTACCATTTTTATTAAAATTTTACCATTTTAAACGTTTTTCGATATGTTACTTTATAAACGCACTAAAATAAATAAATGCTAGTTGATAAGCTTATTATGTGTAATATTAAAGATAAAAAATATGTTGGTGCGTTGAGTTCATCATATATTTTTTTTAATTAAAGTTTATTTTAAAATGGCAAAAATTTAACAAAAATGGCAAGTTTAAAGGTTTTTCGTTGGTACTTGCCATTTTCATTTTTTTACCAATTCATTTAAATGTAAATAAAGATACTTGGACTTATTATTTATATAATAAAATGGCCCAAATTGAAACTTTAAATTTTTCCTGCTATAATGAACGAAAAAAAGGTCGACCTTTACCTACCTTCTTTTTATGGTTTTTAATTATTCGTTCTTGTTAGTTTAATTTTTAAATGAGATATTAAGTTACAAAAAATAAAATATAATGTTTTTTAACAGGTTCTATATTTTAATTCACACGTTTTTCACGCTAGTTCTTTAAGGGGTTCTGTATTATTATCGCCTTATTGCTATACAGACTTTATTTAATATAGCGAAATTTGTTAACTATTTGGTATTCGATCTAGTTAGATTAAAGCGAAATATATGATAACCGTACTGATTTAGTAATTATTTAATAAGTGGTTGGCCTAAAACTTCGGTTAATTTATAAATTTAATATTATTATTTAAAAATAAAAATACAAGATTTCCCCTTTTGGATAGTATGAACTATGATAATTGGAACATTATCTACTTTTCTTGGCGAACCAGATCCTAATAGGCTGATGAAAGAAAATAATAAAAATAAAACTTATTTATCTAAAAACAAGCTAAATTGCAGCAATTTGCTTTTGGCTCTGCACATTTTTTAGGCGGATCCAAGTATCTTTATAAGTGAGCCAGCTTTTTAATCTATAATATTCTCCCATGTATCCGGGTATATAATTTCGATACTAGATAAAACATCTTTCAAGTATTTGAAAGTCAGAATTATTAAGTGAAAAATAAATATCACTTTTCAATAATTAAACTTGGCTAGACATAATATGCTTATTGTTTTTTACTGATAAAAATTCTGTATCGGGTGCACCAACAATAGAGTAAAGTAGATTTAGGGAAAACTGGTAAATTTCATGATTTTTTTAACCAAGTGATATGTTTACAAGATTCCAGAAAAAGGGGTTAATGTACTAACGGGTCAGAAGTCGCAAAACTTATTAGGATTTCTCTTTTAAGGTATAAAGCCACATTGACGATTTTCCAGAAAGTAGAATATTAACCGGTGGAAAGGCAATGGTTAATAATAAACGTTAAATTGTTTACTTAAATAAGCAAGGGTATAAAGTATCATTTAAAAGTTTATTGCATTTTCCTTTACTGCATTAAAGTTGATCTTATTGACAGCCCTCTCAACAGTACATGCAGGAAATGCTGATAATTTAAATTTATCATAGTAAACACGTTTACGTTTCATAAACTTGCTTTTTTAGGTGTCACATCTGGAACAGAGTTTAAAAAAATCTGCAAACTCGTTTCCCAGATCCACTAGAGATATGCTACCCTTAAAATTAGATTCAATGTTAAGGTATTTAATAATTATTTTTTTGTGTCCTGCTCATAAGTATATTAAAGAAACGCTTTTTTCTCTGCCCTTATACATATAACATGATTGCATAAGGTTCTATAATCGTCTATGAGATATATAGGTTTTACTTTGTTTATGTTTTAAAAATGCCTTATCTTTTAATCTTATCATAAATTTAATATAGTTTAAGTTTGATGTTATCCAAGGGCCCGGAACTTGGTAAATTTTAAAGTTTTAAATGGTACATGTAAATCAAATAGATATAAAATATTATTTAAAAAGTAACTTACCATTGCATCCAAATTGTTTTATATATATATATATATATATATATATATATATATATATATATATATATATATATATATATATATATATATATATATATATAATAAAAAATTTTGGGAAAGCAAGGTTACTCTTTAAACAATATTTTAACAAAGTAAAACCTATATATCTCATAGACGATTATAGAACCTTACGCAATCATGTTATTATATGTATAAGGGCAGAAAGAAAAGCCTTGCATCAATATACTTATGAGCAGGAACCAAAAAATTATTAAATACCTTAACATTGGATCTAATTTTAAGGGTAGCATACCTCTAATGTATCTGGGAAACGCCGACGAGTTTGCAGTTTTTTAAATTCTGACACCTAAAAAAGCAAGTTTCTGAAACGTAAACATAATGACAAAATATTTGTTTACTATAATAAGTTTAAATTATTAGCAGTTCCTGCATATACTGTTGAGAGGGCTGTCAATAAGATCAATATTTATACAGTGGAGGATAATGACATAAACTTTAAAATGACACTTTATACCCGCCCTATTTAATTAATCAATTTAACGTTTATTATTAACCATTGCCTTTCCACCCGTAAATATTCTACTTTCTGGAAAATCGTCAATGTGGCCCTATATCTCAAAAGAGAAATCCTAATAAGATTTGCGACTTCTGACCCGTTATTAAATTTTTGCTATAAGAATCTCGTGGATAGTAATATACCAAACGCAAGAACAAGTTTGAACCTTCATTTCTTGGAATTATACTAGCAAATTTATTCACATAAATAAATAATGTTATTGTAATACTAAACCAGAATCAATTAACCTTGATAAACCTTTATTTTAATCCTATATGCTTGTAGCTTGAAAATTATAGCAACTTGAGGGTCAGATATATTTTTTGAGTCATGTGTTTATTATTCCTACCACTTGGCTAGACAGGATTTACTCCTTCTTTGTGCTATGAGCTTTGCAAGTTGTGAACTTTTTTGTTTACTAACAAATTAGATTTGGATAATTTTACGCATTATAAGTTGTTAAAAGTATCATTTTAAAGGGAAATTTAAAACGTCAATATCTTAAAAACTATTTTACAAGATAAGTTTTGTTTTTGATATCGGGCTAGTTTTAAGCCCCAAACAGATCATTTAGCAACCTAAAATTGTTAATAACAATTGACCATCAACTTCACAGGTCGTATGAACTCAAAAATTAAGATAAGCTTCAAAAAAAGTACAGAATCCCAACTCGGGATCACAAAAATTTATAAAATACAAGCAGAGCCGTACGTATTGGCACCCCCTGCCCCCTAGCTACAAGCCAGGTCACAACTCAAGTATTTATCATGCTGTTTCTTTTATCGCACTTGTAAAGTCTACTGCAAGAGAAATTAGGATTTTTTTTTGTTATTTCTGCTTTTAAAGGATATTACACATTTTTCCATGTTTAAGGGTGGTTTTCACCCTCTTTCCGACACCCCTGAGCAAGGGTTTTGGTATTTTCGGTTTTCGGGTACCAAATACTTCATATGTACCAAATTTTATTAACTTTGTTATTTAATTATTGTTTATTTAACTATTAATGTATGTGGTCCAATTTAATTTGAACAAGGTCACGAATAAAAGAGTTATAATCAAAACCAGAGAATTTGCGATAAGTTTTAAAGGTAGGCAAGCCTTCGTTTTTTTAAATATATTTTTGGAAATTTAAAATAACCTTTTAAAAAACCACAGTTTCTTCTATTTAACTGAAATTGCATGCTTTAGTATTTCAAGAACAGCAACAACACAACTGGAACAAGTCCCTTAAGTTTCTTGGTGAACCCCAGATCGTTGCTCTTGACTTATCCAAAGCTTTCGATCAGATCTGGCATGGCGGGCTTCTTAACAAACTTCCTTTCTACGGTCTTTCACCTAAGCTTTGCTCTTGGCTCTCCAGTTTCCTTTCTAATCGACGTATATCAGTTACTAAAGATCATTCTTCCAGCTTCTACCAAATTAATGCGGGGATGCCCCAGGGCTCCGTGCTGGCACCCACGATGTTTCTTCTACTCATTAACGATCCTCTCTCTTTCACAATTAATCCCATTTATAGTTTTGCTGACGATAGTACCCTTCACTCTAGTATTCAATTTCTTAAGCCACCATGTAATTCTGATTTGGAAAGCAAGCGCAAGTCAATGCAGATATCTTTTTCACAAGAACTGAAATTTACCTTGGATTGGGGCGCAAAAAATCTTGTTCGGTTTCATGCATTCCGTTACATATGAGCGGCCAAGTTCTGCAGAACAAAGAGTCGTTTAAGCTTGTCGGCGTTACTTTTGAGAATAACCTCAACTGGCACAAGCACATTACATCCATGGCCTCGGCAGCTTCAAAAAAGCTTGGATTCCTCTTTCGAGCCAGTTCGAAGTATTTCTCTTCTTCTAATCTGTATACTCTGTATGTATGCGAAATCAGACCCTCTTTAGAATATTGTTCTCATGTCTGGGGAATGGTGCCCCCTACAGCATTCTGGACATCATTCAAAGAAGAGCCGTTTGTCTTATTAATCATCCCATGCTTACAGTAAAGCTTCCTTTCTTTCCCACCGTCGAGCTGTAGGGGATCTGTCGCTCTTCTGTAGGTATTTCCACGGATTTTGCTCAGAGGAGTTGGCCAGTATAATTCCTTCTCTAGCAGCTCCCAGCAGAGCAACACGTAATGCAACTTTTATATATCCTTTTACAGTTCAGTTAGAGATGACCGCTTTCTTCGTTCCTTCATCCCTACAGTGTCAAGACTATGAAATCTGCTGCCCGCAGAAGCTTTTCCTTCTCCTCCCAATCTACAAATATTTAACTCCCGTGTCAACAAACTCCCTCTCACCACACATAAGACACCCACGGTACGTTAGTACTTAGGCATCAGCCTTCGTGGACTGTCCCAAAATAAAAAAAAAAACGTTACTGAAATTAAAATAGGAACAATGTATAATCACAAAACTATGATTTTTTTATAATGCAGTAAAATTAATGTGTAGTGTCCTTATTTAGATAAATGGGTAATTTTTTATAATTTGTATTAGTTATTACAATGACAGTTAATAATTATTTATTTATTTTTAAAAAAGAAGTAGTAGCTTATATTTAAGTTAATAACTGGCTATTCGGAAAAACCAGTATCCCAGAGTAATGTATCGCATAGCTCCATAAAATGTATCTGAACTGTTAATAATCATTATTCTTGATGTTGATATATTCCTACGATAGAGAAACAATCAAGACGCCAAAGAGGAGACGAAAAAGATGTTAGGCTTCCATTTACTTCCAAAGCACGTGATCTAAATTGATCACAAAATGGGTCGTAACTTTTTATGAACTCCGAAAACAATAGCGCACATAGCTGGTCCGAATTATAATATTAAATAGTAAAAGAGCTGGTTATTTAGAACGCAAAGCACGCAGAGTGCCAGTTTATATTCTGTGCCTTCCTGGGAGAGAAACTTGAACTCAGCGACCTTTTCAAATTAAAATTCAATTCAGACTATAATATGATCTCAAGTTAAGTTATTTAATCAAAAAATAAAAGTATGTCGCAAGCTTTCTGTTTTGACAAAATATTTTTGTTTCTTGCCAAATAGGTCTAGGTATACTTTTTATACGATATACACAAGTACTAAAAATAATCGAATTAGTAAAATTTCGGAAAAGATTTCGACCTAAACGGTAAGACAATATTTTATTTTAAAAATAATATATTATATATATATATATATATATATATATATATATATATAATATATATATATATATATATATATATATATATATATATATATATATATAAAGTTGGTGACTCGGGAACCATTAGAGCTACAGTGTTGGTTAAATTAGAAATTTTAGGCAATTTAATTTTGCAAAATATTAATTCTGCTTTCAGATTTTATTTATCTTTTATGGTTTTTGGCAGGGGTTCTCAAACTACGGCCCGAGGGCTCAATGCCGGGCCCGCGGACAGATTATGTCCGGCCCGCGGAGAGCTAGATACTTGGAAAACTCCTTTAGAGAACAAATAATTTTTATAGCAAATTAAATTTAGTTTACTGAAGTATTATAATTTTATGTTGAATAATATTAATATGACATCTACATTGATATGGTCATGGGCTAACTCGCTAACTCATAACATTCTTGTAGGCTTATTGTTATTGTTTTTGTGGATAAGTTGGATAAAGAAACACAGAATTGTAATGAGTAAAGACATGTATAATATGCAGAAAATTTAACTTCAGTATATAAATAACTAACAAATTATTGAAATGAATCCAACTAATATTTTATACATTTTAAATAATCACATAACTTATAACAAACATAATGACATATGAAATACTAATGAGATTTATGTAATTGAGATTTTCCACTGACAATAGTTTGTAGTTGTGGACTAATTTTACTTGTACCAATTATTAAAAGAGATTTAAGATGCTCATCAGTTAATTTCGATCTGTAAACATTTTTTGTGTACTTCATTTTGGAGAAGGTTTTCTCACACAAATAAGTAGTACCAAAAGCAGAAAAACAGACCACGAGCAAATTTATGCAAATTATCAAATTGTGTCAGTGGAAGACTCTTATAAAATTCCAACAAAGATGAGTTTTGATATTTGTTCTTAATTATATCACTGCATTGTAGATCAATCATTTCCATTTGAAGTTCCGGGGCTAGGGTTTCAATGTCAGTATCAAAAGGATTCTGAAAAATCTTAATTTGATTCGCAATGGCATCAAAGTCCGAGAAACGAGTATCAAAATTTATCTTCAAAGCACTCAAAGTTTCGATTGCAAAATCGATAGGAAACTCAGTCTCAGTAGTGTGGCTGAATATTTCACATGTTTTAAAATGTGGAAAACATTTACTTCGTAGTTGTGATTGAAACAGTCTCAATTTCTTCCGGAATGATTTGATATTAGTGTATAAATCAGAAGATGCTGGTTTTCTCCTTGCAATCCCAAATTCAGTTCGTTCACATGTTTTGTCAAATCAACATAGAATGCTAACTTCCACAGCCATGCGTTGTTTTGTAATTCAGTAAGAGGGCGATGCTTTTCATTCAAAAAATTTCGATCACTGCTCGAAGTTCAAAAAGCGCTGAAGGACTTTCCCACAACTAAGCCAGCGTACGGCAGTATAATAAGGTAAGTCAGTTTCTCCAATCTCTTCAATAAATTGTCGGAATTGTCGGTGATTCAGCCCAAAAGATCTGATAAAATTAACAGTTGATATGACTGGTTTCAGAACGTCAGACATATCCAAACATTTTCCGCACAAAGACTGTTGATGAATGATACAATGTAAGACTAATGGTTTTGAACCACCGTCATTTTCTACAGCCTTTGACACAAGAGCGACCACTCCTTTATCTTGCCCACTCATGTTTTTGCCTCCATCAGTTGTAATACATTTCAAGTTTTTCCATCGAAGGTTCTTTTGATTAATGGCCATTTTAACTCCTTTAAAAATATCTGTACCAGTAGTTGTGCCATGAATACTATACATATCAAGAAGTTCTTCGTGCACTTCATAGCTTTTATCTACTCCTCGAATATAAATCAACACCTGAGCAGTATCTGACACATCCGTTGACTCATCCAAGGCCAAAGAAAACCACTCAAAATATCCATTTTTGTCGAACAGTTGAGAGGATATATTTTCAGCGATGTTTTCTACCCTTCGAGCCACAGTGTTTGCTGACATACTGACAGTTTTTAATAAATTTACCTTTTCAGGGCACATTTCTTCGGCTACTGCAATTATGCATTCTTTGATCATTTCTCCATCGGTGAATGGTTTTCCATGTTTTGCAATTTCAAGAGCCACACGAAAGCTGGCACGAGTTGCAGCCTCTTGTTCAGTTTTGAGTTTTGTAAATGAAGATTGCTGCGATTTCAATCCGCGCTGCATAGCTTCGAATATTTCTGTCCGCAAACTTCCTGTATATTTTTAGTAATTTTGAAAATTTTTTGTTTCATAATGACGTTTAATGTTATATTCTTTGAGAACGGCTATGCTTTCATTGCAAATCAAACATAGCGCCTTGTTACTGGACTCAATTACGAAATACTGAATGTTCCACTGATATTTGAATTTTCTGCATTCACTATCAATTTTTCGTTTCTTTTCCATACTACTAATTCACACACAAAAGCAACAATTCAAATCAAAATACTGTTATAAAGATGTCTTAAACTTAAACACGCACAAACACGTTTTAAGGAGGTATGCAATATTTTATTTAACAACAGTGTCATAGGAACTGACTTGTGGTTGCGCCGCTAGCCTTCTTATATATTCCAATTACTGCCATCTAGAAGTGAGTGGAAGACACCAGAACTTTCTCGAACCAACGAGATTATTCTGTACGTGCTATTAGCGCCATCTGTTAGCGATAGAAGGTACTACCTATTTCCGCTTGTGTCCACCAGATGTCGTGTCACGTTACTCCTCATGGCTCGTACTCTACGACTAATCTAGAAATTACAGATAATGACAGGAAAATTAATAATATGCAGTGTTGCCGTTTTGCGGACTTAAGTCCGATTTGCAGCCTTTTTTAAACGTTGTGTACTTTTTCGGACTTTTTTTTTCATCAGTGGACTATTTCACTTCTTACCACCGGCCACAATGATAATATGGTTTTGGCCTTGGCCCTCGGAACTTACTGGAGTAATCAGTATAGCCCTAAGGCTGGAAAGTTTGGAGACCCCTGGTTTTTGGGATAACTAAGAGAAACCAAAATGGTGCATTTTTAATTTTTGCCTGTAGCTCGCAAACTACCAATTTTACGGTTTTAAGATTACTACATTATTAGAACACTTTTTTAAGAATAATTTAAGTAAAAATATTTTTCTAACTTTATTTGTTTTTGAGATATTTACCCAAACTTTGCATTTTTATACGGATGCCATATTGGATTTTTACATTTTTGAAAAGAAATCTTCAAGAGCTTTTCATTGATATATCACAAGTCTAGGTTTTCAGATTGCTTAAGCTCTAAAAGCGATAATTTTTGTTTATTTGATAGAAGGCTTAGACTAGACTGCGTAATGGCAGCCCCGTTTCATAAAAAACAAATGATACGCATCCGGAGCGGCATCAACCTAACCACGCATGCATTTTTCCAGATTTTTCCGATAGTTTTTCTTTATTTGACCTTGAATTGATCCTGACCTGATGGAGCCTAACCGACACGCTCATCGTAATCAGCCACTTCAAAAACTCTGGGTTACCATCTCCGATGCCCGTGTAAAGCCTAGATAAAATCTTGACCTGTGTAATTATATCCTAGAATTAGCAAAACTAAATAAATGTTAAAATTTAATTTGTTTTTAATTAATTCCAGCCTGAACCATCATTTTTAGGCAATCCATTGGCGATACTTTTATTTAAAAAAGCCCTAACTTTTGGCACACTCTTTGAACGCAGGATAAATATTTTTTAAAATAAAGCCTTAAAACTCTGAAAAAACCTGATACATATTTATACACTAGAATTAACACAACTAAATTAATGTTAAAAATAAATATATTTTTATAATTAATCATAATAATTGGCGATACTTTTATTTACATATATTTGATAAACCATAGTTTTCATCCGGTTGTTAGATAGGTGAACGTCGCCTCTAACTCGGATCCTGTACTATTTGCTTTTTTTAAATCAAACCTAAGAAAATGAGTATTTCAGTTAAGAATACAACTATCGAAAAAACTATTAGGACAATTATTCTTAAAAACAGAGAAACTTGAAGTATCTTAGCATAAATTTGATAAAGGTTAAAAAAGTGACCGTCTGTATTAACAAACATACGTCGAATAAATGGCCCTGTGGAAAAAGCCTAATAGATCCAAATAAAATACGATGTTTAATTGGAAGTTATGATAAACTATTGTGTTTTTGAAACAGCAATTTTGGATACTTTCAGCTTGAGGATAACTATAATGTATTCATGTTTTTTTTATAGTTTTTCATGGAATTACGATAAAAAAAAGTGCAAGAAAAGCAAAAAAAGTATCAGCAGTTCCGACTTATTGTTTTCCTAAAGCTATTACTGACAAATTCATAATGTATTTTATGAGAATTTATTAGTTCAGTTTTAATAGATTTTCTATCTGGACATTTTTCGATCCAGAGAGACCTATTGGGATTCTTACTGGAACCTAACATTTTCTATAAGGCTTTTTTCACAGGGAGGAAACTGGGGACCCTAGCACAAAGTTTAGGGGAGAGACAGTGGAAAGAACGTTTGGAGAGAGCTGTGCTAGAACAGGTCCAAAATCTGTGATACATTAAATAATAATCTATTAGCTAGTTTTTATTTAAAATCACTCAACACACTGTAAGTTAACGACATAAAAACACCAAAGGTTGGTGCTGAATATAACTTCTGTCAAAAGTTAAATAAAACGTTGGATAATTTAATTTTATACTCAAATAATTTTGAGTCATAGGACTTATTAGAAGTTTTTTTTTCTTCTCTGTATTACTACCCGTTTTACCTTTTAATAACTACCCGTTTTACATTCTCATTACAGCTAGTTTACCGCCTCATTAAGTTTTATAAAATTTATTTGTTTTTAAAATAATTCCTGTTCTAATTTTTCGGTTTAAATTTGCATTTCACTGAAAATTTTCATAGGTATACCTTTGATTTTGTGTACCTTTAAATATCACTAGGTTCTTCACAAATGAATTCTGACACTGTCAACCAAACCATACCTCAGTATTATTTTTTGGATATTTTATTAATTTTTATAAATGTTAACAACGGAGCAAAAATATAATACGATAAATAGAAAACATGCATGATTATAACTATTTAAGGCCTAATTCACAAAATTAGATCAAAATCAAATAGCTTAAGCTTAACAACAATTATTATGTTCGAATTATTCAAAAACTGCTCCACCATGAAAAATACATTTTTCCCGTTGGGCTCTAAGATATCCATAACTGCGTCGCACTTGTTCTAAGATATTGCTTCTACAGCTTGTACAATTCTTTGTTTCAAAATGTCCCCATTATTTGCTGGTGGATCAGCTTAAACTTACTGTTTTAGGCGTCTCCACAAATACATATCCGCTAACGTGAGGTCGGGGCTTCTTGGGGACCATAAAACTGGACCATTTTGCCCGATCTATTTTTGTCCAAATTTTAAATTAAGCCAGTCCTTTACTTTTCTAGCAAAATGGGCAGAGCATTCATCTTGCTGGAAGTACATGTTACCTCAATAATCTAATGGCAATTGTTCCAAATGATCAGAAAAAAAAACTATTTAACTTATTTAAATAAGAGATTCTGTTACAAATATTCTCAAAGAAATACGGTCCTATTATACCATAGTAAGAAACTGCGCACCAAACATTCAGTTTTTTATAATACTGACGTCGGGATGCTATTCTGAAGAAAGGACTAACATCATTTCAATAGCGAACATGTTGCAATGCTACAGTTCCATTCGTCGAAAATGTGGACTTATCTAAAAACATTATTAGTTTATGAAATTCCCTATTACCACCTAGAATCATACTCCCTACCCACAAACAGAAATTTAACCTTTTTCCATCATCGCTATCTAATATTTGGTAAGAATGCGGTTTGTAGGAGCGTATCTTATTTTGATTAAATGGTACTTTTTTGGATCACCTGTAGTTGTGTAACTCGTTTTCTTAAGGATAGTATGGGGTATTCTCTAACAGACTGCAAGACCAATAGAGCATTATAGGATTATTTTAGGGTCTGGTGCCTTTAAGGTACCATCGGTTTTTGAACTTTTTAAATTTGCACATGAAGCTTACCTTCATTAGAGTAGTTTTCGATAATAAGTTTTTTGTATGAACAAGGTTTTAATTTTTTATTTCGATTTAAAAATTTAAAATTATCATTGATTTTCTCCCTATAATGCCAAAAATTCCCCTTAATGGCAAGAAACGTCAAGAAAATATTTTTGAGGTTAAATTTAAATATTTATGTGAAATCGTGCAGTGTTGCTAAATTGGAGTTTTTTTGGTAATTGTCTCGAAAGTTGCCTCCGATTTTGATCAAATTTGGTATACGGCGGTTTTTCGGAGCGCTGATCACGAATCTAAAAACAATTTTTTGGCAACGCCTGTCTAGCAACGCTAGATATTCATCATCAAATTTGAAAATCAAGCTAACCTTATTTTTACTATTCCCCCTTCTTTTTGCACAGAATTTTTAATTTATACACTATATTGGTATACAATATTTTATGAACACCTTTTAAAAGCTTGTTTTTATATTTATTTTACACCATTCTTCCATTTAATTGCAAACCTCCACTTTCAAACGCCGCTTACGCCGCAACCATGTATGCACTAGGAATTTTATCAGCAAATAGGGCTGCAACCTTTGAAATTAAAACTTCACAATTTAATGATAAAAAGGTAAAAATAAATGAAAAAAAAATTATAAGGTGTTTTTAAATTATTGTGGGCCAGTTTAGTGTAACAATGATAAATTGTGTGCAAAAAGAAGGGGGAATATAGTAAAAATACGGTTAGCTTGATTTTTAACTTTAATGAAGAAAGGATACGTTTCCGAAAAAAAAAACCCGTATACCAAATTTGGTCAAAATCGGAGTGGAGGTAACTTTCCAGACAATTACCATCTTTTCTAATATGTCTCTTCATTTTCACGTCTAAAATATAATTGAGAAAAATTAAAAGCAGCTTTGCTAACCAGAACTAACCATGACCGACCTTTAAGACAATTTGAAAAGCCCTCAGTTCTGGTCGCTCATTGTTAGCTCTGGTTAGTTGTGGTTAGTTGTGGCTTTTTATTTTCACCAATTATATTTCACACGTGAAAACTTGCTGACCCAAATTTATTAACTACGGCAGCACTGTTGATACTTATTTTGAATTTGAAAGTGACAAATGTCAGTGTCAATATAGAAAGAATATATTTGTATGCATTTAAGTACGCAAAATAAAAATTTTAAAATCAGTTTTTTACTAGCAAAATATTAACCATCCAAATATTTTTGTTTGTAAATCATATTTTTAAAAGGTAAGCTTTCGATTAAAACCAAATTTAAGTATGAATTCGTTGGTACCTAAAAGGCACCAGACCCATATTTTGTTCAGTACAGATCCAGTTTCTCGATTTTTTTTACTAGTTTTCAAACCGCCCATTTGGTCAAGGATACATTAGGGAACCTTTCACCAAATTTTTCTATCACGTATCGGTATGAAAAATCTGCTTTACCATAACATTGGATTAAACATATTCTTTGTTCCGTTGTAAACATTTGTAAAAATTAATAAAATATTCTGGTCTGGTTTGGTTGACACTGTCAAAATTTATATGTAAAGTACCTATTCAAAGGTGGTATTTAAAGGTATACAAAACCAATTATACATTTTTGACAAAATCAAAGGTATACCTACGGAACTCTTTAGTGAAATGCAAAATTTAAGGGATGGTTTATGCAGACAACTTTAAATCTGATTTAACTTCTATTTAGATTTATTTTAACTTAAAGAATTTCTAGACCATTTATAGAAATATTTAAATTTACCTTACGCAAGCGCAGAAACACGAACATTTTGTCGGGTTGGTATTAATCTAGGAATTTTTATTTTAAATGTCAAATGTTTTTGACATTTCATGTTTTGACGAGGTTTTGACTATTTTTTGTGCTTGGTTTGTTATAAATTAATAAATAAAATAATTAATAAGATATCCGTATTGTCCGTTGCGTAAATCGGGTTGATTAAGCGTCTAAAAATAGGACTTCTCCACGTCTTGTATTTTTTTCGTATCTCACTTCGTTTTCGAGAAAAAAAAATAAAAACGGTTTTATTGCATGCCACTGGACAAAATTGGTTTATTAATTTTTGCTAAAAAAAAATAACAGGTGCCCTGGACAACAAAAAATCAAAAACATTTCTAGGAAAGAGTTTTAGTGCAACAATAGCTACAACAAATGTTGGAAATGTCCTCCATCCATTTCTGTACACCTTCTCACTCGACGAATCATTGAACGACGAACTCGAGCTAAAATATTCGAGGTCTATTTTTCACTTCTTCGCAAACATTTACAATTTTATTTCTTAACTCTTCTATTGTTTGTATGGGAGTGGCGTATACCAGAGTTTTAAGGTGTCCCCATAAATAAAAATCTATTGGATTTAAGTCAGGGGAGCGAGGTGGCCATTGAATTGGTCCACCTCTTCCAACCCAATTTTCCCAATTTATTTAGATGAGTTTTAACAGCTATAATAAAATGAGGAGAAGCTCCATCGTGCATAAAAGTTATTTGATTATGTACATTTAGAGGAACTTCTTCCAGCAGTACGGGCAATTCTTGTTGAAAATACTCTTAGTAAGATTCGCCGTTTAATCTTAAGGATAAAAAGAATGGCCCAATTAAATTTTCACCAACAATACCCATCCACACATTTAAAGAAAATTGTTCCTGGTACGTAAGCATGAGGATTTTCTTAACTCCATACATAAGTGTTATGGAAATTAATAATACCATCCTGTTATTATAAAACTTTTCGTAATACCATTGGCAAAACTGCAAACGGGGCAGAAAATCTCTTCGTAGCAATGCCTGCACTCGTTGAACATGATACGGATACAAAAGTTGTTCGTAGAGAACCTGCCCCACAGTGCTGTTCGAATGATTATCCCCTAATCAAGCTGCTATAGTCCTGGTACTTATACCAGGATTTTGTTCCACGGCATGTAAAACTGCTTCCTTAAACTCAGGCGTTCTTACGGACCTCGGCCGACCTCTATCATTGGTGGGAATGGCAAAACATCCTAAATAAAATAATTGTAAAAACATTACAAAAAAGAAATAAGAAAATTTACCTCTTTCCCGTAATCTACGGTCTACGCTCTCAAAGGTTTTACTATCTGAAAGTTGCCGTTGGGGAAACGCTTTTGCATACAGGCGCCTCGCTGCATAACAGTTACTGTAAGCACGTGCATACATTACATGCATGTCTGTCATTTTCTCAAAAGTGTAATTTTCCATCACAAAAACCGAGATAAAAACTTTTTAGAGAAATTTTGCCAAGAAAATTAGGTGAGTAATTATTTTCTAGAAGAACTAACGCTTGTCAGTGTCAAACCTCCATGCAGAAATGATTTTTTCGGTTTTCAAGGCACCTGTGATTTTTTTAGCAAAAATTATTAAACTAATTTTGTACAGTGGCATGCAATAAAACCGTTTTTATTTTTTTTTCTTAAAAACGAAGTGAGATACGAAAAAAATACAAGACGTGGACAAGTTGTATTTTTAGACGCTTAATCAAACAATAAATATTAAAGTTAACAATCATCAAGCGTACATTTTTTTGCCAATTTTATTCGTTAAGAAGCCCTCCGGGATGCCACTAGACCTTATAATTTTAATCTATTTAGGGCTAAATTAGCCTCTTAATACAACAATTAATATTGCCAAATTTCAAAAGAATCGAGTAAATATTTTTTAAAATATTAACAAAAAATTAATATTTTTTTAAAAAGTTATCACCCTGTATCTTGAAAACTGTGCATTTCCGGACACATGTTTATAGAAACTTTTTCTCATAATTTTAAACAAAGAATCGCCCATTACAATATCTCCGTCTATTTTTCGAACACCCTGTATAACTCGCGAATATAATTTATTTAAAATGGGCTTAGGGAAGAGGCGACGGCCTTTATGCCCTCACTGTATGCTTTAAATAGAATTAAGAGTAAAAAAACTACAAGGTATTACCAAAACAAAACTCAAAAAGAAAGAATATTGTAGATAACACAAAACCTAAACCTAAAATCACCAGAAGATAATACATAATATCTAAATTTAAAGGTTTTATTCTTAATTTACCCTTACGTGACCTTGCTAATGCTCGATAATATTCAGCTCGCGCTTCATACTGTACCTTTTTAATTATTCCTGCATGTAAAACAAAGCGCCGAGCGACAGTGTTGATATCTTTTAATGGAGGATATCCCTTAGACATATAAGCTTGAAAAAAAGATAAACCAACTTCTTCGCCTAGATGATATAGAATATCTCCCGTTTTGGAGTCTAGGCAACTGAGTTGTGCGATGGCATTTTTTATTATGGGGAATTTAGGACCTATTAAAGCAATATTTCGGTTGCTGCATACTTGTGAAATACAAATACTTATTTTACCTGTACAAGCAATCATTTTGGAAAACAATAATTTGTCTCTTTTTCTAATACTTTGCTTAAAACTTTCTAATATTTCAGGTGATACTAGCACTGAAAAATTAGAACTTATGAGATCCTCAATGGTACTAATTTGAAATTGGTACTGAGGCAGAAAAAAAAACTTTAAAAAATGGTTAGTTATAGTGGTAGTAATAATAAAAAGCCCCATTATCAAAAAAGCCAAAGGTAATCTAAACTTATATCTTGAAAGTGGTACAGGAATTAAATGCACTATTGCAAATACAAGAAAAATTAGTTCTGTAATGTTTTCCTTATACCCAAAATAAATAAATAAAATCCATAATATACAACTAAAAAGAAAAAATAATTTAAATTTTAAAGTTAAAGCATGAGAAAGTTTATCCCAGTAGGTTCTCGGCAAAGCTTTAGGAACCATCAAACAAACACTTTCAATGTTGTAAATAATACTGCTGTCAAAATCTTTCATTAAACTGGCACTAGTTTCATAACCTCCTAAAACTGCCTGGATAAGTCCTGTATGTAGTAGATCCAGCCCTTTGTTTCGATAAGTACCATTTTCTTTTACTCCCTGAAATGTATTGGGACCTAGCATTGGAATTATTTTAATGCCAATATGCCTAGCTAACAAAAAAAATAACAGTTGTTCGGAACCAGTATAGTCTTCATTTGCAAATGGCAGCATTGTCCTGAAGTATATAAATGCCGTAGTATTTCTCCATCGTTTTGGATAAACAGGAGCTGAAACATAGAATATCTTAACCTAGAATTTCTTAAAAATCTTTTAATATATAAGGTTCTGTACAACATCAATTTATGATATAGAATAGAATTGCATACAAGTCAGGCGCGGGACATGGAGAGTTTTTCGGTGGGCCCTTGTAAGGTTGCTTCAAAGGGCTCTCCTATGGCTCAAAGCCTACGATACGGCTAAATACAAAAAAATAATAATAAATTAGAAGTAATAAGTAATAATCACTGTTTAGCTGGACTGCACCTGACTTGACAACAATTTATTTTGATTATCACTTACTTGGATAAAATGACAAATTTGTTCTTAAAATTAAATTTGTTAAAAACTTTTGGCAGATGTAGTTATTAACAGGTTACGAAAGAAAAGCAAAGCAAAGTTTGAAAGTTACCTACCGTGGTGTTAGTATCTATCTTATTGTTAAATAGTTTTTTAGTTATATTATTTTTTTAACTTGATTAGCTTAATTGTTTTTTTTGTATTTTTTGTTTTATATTTTTATATTTTAAACTTGGTTATGTACTGTTGACATGCCCTCTCAGTATTGCCCCAAACAATCTGCCTTAAAATCCGTAATATAATTCTTACCATTTAAACCACTTAGGTTATCTTTTATATTAGAACATTTTCTGAGTAATGTAGGTTTTATATCAGGATTTAATACATTTTCATACTTATAAGGGTAATATGTATAAATATTCAAATATTTGTCAATAATAAGTATTTTGCATATAAAATACTTCGATATTAGTTTTAAAAGATTTCCGACTGACTCCTCATGATATTGGTTAATAACAAATATATATTTAGCTCTTGGTAAGAAATCTTTGATTTCAAGATGGTAATAAAAATTTGACATCATAAAATCGCTTCGTATATCTAATATATAGAATACTGAACTCCTGTCAACTACCACAAAATTCTTTTTGGATAGGTCAATGCTTATGATTGATCTGTTTAAAAATATGTTTAAATTTAGGTTGGTCACTATCACTTCTTGATCAGTGGGCCTATAAATATTTGTTAGGTACTGAATGCAATTTCTGTTTTCAACTTCTTCCCGACCCACTTGGACTAATTGTTCACTATATTTATAAATATTTTGCAAACTCTTTGTAAAAAATATCACAAAATAAAAAGAAGACAATTTTATATGGCTCATTTTCTGTATAAAACCAGTGTAACTGTGGGTATTAAAAAAGTTTACTAGGGTATTAAAGTAATGATATTACACAGTTTACCTACTAATTATTATGATTTTAATCAGAAAATTATAATGCAAATATCGTTTTATTCTGAATTAGGCTGTAAATTATGTTGTGCGTGCTGAACTGATAGCATTCAAATATTCTGTAAATTATTGCTTTGTTATGAGTATTTTTAAAGTACATTTAAAAACTCTAAGTCATTTATAATAAACTGTAAAATAACGGACCACCATCCAATCATACTCACATACAACGTCACAACAGAGCAAAAGAAACAAAAAGTATAAATACGTATCATATCATATACAGATTATAAATATTTAAGATTGGATTCAAAAAATAAGACGTGGGCGTCAGTTTTTTCCTCAGAAAATTTAAATCTTTCAGTTGTAAATAAAATTTTGCAACAAAAAATTTTTCAAAACACGAAAACTATAAAACAAAAAAAAACAAAAAATGCGAAAAATAAATGGATTACTAAGAGTTTATTAAATAATATTAAATATAATAAAACAAAAAAAATCATTTATAATCAAATTCTAAAAGATCCGCAAAATGCTCAATTAAGAAGTCGATATAAAGTGTATAAAAATCATCTTTCAAAAACAATTGCAAAAAATAAAAAAGATTATGCTCAAAACTTAATTTTAAAAAATAAAAGTTGATCCCAGGCACTATGAAAATGTGTACATAAAATATGTAACAAACCTTTACAAAACCCAAAACGTGAAAAAAATTAACTTTCCAACTCGCAAATTGTCACAAATAACACAGAAAACGTATATCACTTTAATAACTATTTTTGCGAAATTGGAGAAAAATTGACAGAAGATATAGCACCTCCAAAAAATTATACAGGAAAAATCACCTGGTCTGATAAAAGTTGTATTTTTTGAGAGAAACAACAGAGTATGAGGTAAAAATAATAATAAAAGAATTAAAGACAAAAAAAGCACCTGGACCGGACAAAATACACTGCGAGACACTTGGCGACTGACTTGTAACCGAACGTTGTAATGTAATGCTCGCTACGAGCATTACATTACAGTTACCCGTTCAGTTCATCCCCACATCGTAGCGAATATTCGCGTTTGAATGCTCGGTTCACAAGTGATCCACCATTCATCTATACAGTGTCGTCGAAAATGTCAGACATGGAGGTCGCGTTTGAATTTCTGCTAGTACGCTATTGTTATTAAAAGACAAAAATAAGAAAAAAACGCGTTTGGGTAACGAATTTGTACAAAAGCAGACAACGAAACGGTGGACAGACTTTATTAAGCATTCGCAAATTAAGAATTTCCAGGTCAATACAAAAACTTAATTCGAATAAGTGCAACCGATTTTGAACTCTTGGTTAACTTGATTGGACCAAAAGTGGCCAAAGCAGACACTTCTTTTAAAAAGGCGATAACAGTGACAGAAAGTGCCGCTGCTTTTTTTCATTTTAGCTAACTTTCTTCTAAGCGACTCCAGTAGGCTGTTATTTTTTTTACATTCTTCTACATCTATCCCCTTTTCAACCACCAGTTTCTTCCATGGGTCATTTTGTTTTAATTTGTTAAAATTAATGCTTATGATAGGGATCCCGAAGATTTGCTTTTTCTCTATATTTGTCAATAAAAAGCAGGGTTTTCTTACAATCCCACTGCATTCTGATTTACACAAAATGCAAAACCTCAGAAAATAAATTTAATTTAAATAATAAAATAGGAAAAAACCACGACTTTTCATACGCTCGCAACGAACAAACTGATTCACTGCTTGACTAGCGCCGAACACTTCAAAGGGATTCGCGAAAAAACCGACAACCCGATGGATCAGCGGCGAGTGGGAGCAGCTCGCTGCGAACGGCGCAGTTTTCTGTATTCACTGCGTGAATGTTCGATGTGTAACATGTTACATTACAACGTTTAGTTACAAGTCAGTCGCCGCCTTAAAGAGATTGCGAACGAAATATTGCCTATTTTGACATATTTAATTAACTTTAGTTTTCGTACCGGTGACCTTCCTGATGCTTTTAAGTTGGGAGAAATCAAACCCCTATTCAAAGGAGGGTATAAAACTGAAATCGGAAATTATAGACCAATATCTTTAATTTCCAATATTTTAAAAATTTTTGAAAAAATAATAAAACAAACGGTTGTCTCATTTTTAGAGAAACAAAAACTAATTTCTGCAAAACAATTTGGCTTTAGAGCGGGAAGGTACACCGAAGATGCAATAATCAGTCTCACAAACAAAATCTATAACGCTGTAGATAAAAAAAGACCATCATTATGCGTTTTTATTGACTTGACCAAAGCTTGCAATTGCCATAAAAAGCTTATTCAAAAGCTTGAACATATTGGTGTCAGAGGCAGTTGTTTAAAAGTTACCCAAGTGAAAGAAAACAGTACGTAAAAATAGATGATGTAAAGAATGACCTGACAGCTGTCACCTGTGGTGTACCGCACGGAACAGTTCTTGGTCCACTTCTCTTCACAATATACCTGAACAATCTTTTAAAAACAAATTTTCTAGGTGCAGTTATCAGTTTTGCTGATGACACGGCCATCTTTTACACAGGAGACTCCTGGCTTGATGCCAAAAACAAGATGGAGTCTGACTTGAGTGATATTTTTAAGTGGTTTCAATGCAACAAACTTACACTGAATTAAGCAAAAACCAAATTTGTGCCTTTTGCATCACATATCAATAATTTACCGGAATTTCGCTTTTTGAATGTAGGAGAGAACATATATATTTTGAAAACTGGAAGTATTAAATAATTGGGAATAATTGTAGACCAACACCTTCGATGGGATAAAGAATAAACCATATACTTTCAAAAACCAGATATCTTATTACTCGGTTTCCCCACCTGAAATATTATCTCAAACCTGAACAACTTAAAAATATATACTTCGCGTTGGTTTAATCACAATTCAATTATGGCATTTCTGGTTGGGGCACTGTAAGGAATTGTTATTTGAATAAACTAGAAGTAACACAAAAATGGATCCTTAAAATTATTTTTAACAGAAACAAGAAATATTCTAGAGATCAATTATTTTCTGAGGTGAAAGTATATAATATCAGACAACTTTATTTTCAAAATATTTTGATGTTAATGCACAAACAAAAAATTATACTACAAGGTGTTGCTCATGAAATAAACACTAGGTATAAAAAAGATTGTATGGTGGTTCCGATTAGCAGAAAGGAAATTGGGCACAAATTTATACATTTTTTAGCGCCAAATTTTTTTGATTTGCTACTAAATAACCTTAGAGAAATAATGTTTTCAAAATTATTTAAAAATGAACTAAAAAAATAGCTCTTACAAGTAGATAGAAAAATACCATTTTTTTTTTCTAAAATTACCTAAAATTTATGATGTGTTAATATAAAAGTAGGTTATAATATTGTGACTCAAAATTCTGATTGTAACAAAATTACTCGATTTATGACTTTTAACTCGAATATGAAAATTTTACTCAAAATAGTGACTTTACCCAAAATGTGACACTACCCAGATATTACAAAACAGCGCTAATAAGCAACAAATGTTGCTTCTGCGCTTAAAATGTTTATTTTATTGTTTTTTATAAAAATTGTATTATTTTTTAACATTATTTATTTATTTTTACTTGTCCATTATTTAATGGTAGAAAGAGCAATGCAAGCCTATACTGTTAGGAACAAAATGTTATAGCAAAATAAAATCGGTTTTATTTTGTCTTTTTGGAAAATTAAAATTTTAGATAAGCAAAGTGGCATCATACGGAAGCCGTGTAGCAGCAGAGCGGACCATAAAATAGATATGCAATGGACAAAAGTGACTTTGAAAACTGCAAGTATTCACTTGTTGACACCGTTAAAAAAATAAGTAAAACATTTTTAGATATGTGTTGCTTTTTTGCTGTAGCCTTATGTTAGTGTAAATTTTTTTAACTTTTGTGTGTTACTGTTCTACTTTGTCGTTGCAAAACAATAACTCTTATTTACTTCAGATTTGCTAGGAATGTTGTTGATTTTATTTACTGCTTTTTCCTGTAAAGCTTGGCGAATGTTTTTTTTTTAACTAGGTAAGAATAAATGTGCACAGAAAAGTAAACAATTTTTAAAAAATATTTTTTAGTAATTCAATTTTCCTCATCAAACATTGATTTTTTTGGAAAAAGGATACTCAAATACTTTCGAAAGATTTCGATGGCAGCAACTATGACTGAGGAATCTGAAAAAAAAATGTAGCGTTTGTTATAAAAATTAAAAGATACGGCACTTTAATTCTAATGCCCAAATAAATTTACGATTTAAACCACAAATAGCTTTAAGATATGAATAAAGCTTTTTCCTACGAGCGTGCGGAAAAGTCCACTTTTCCGCACGTATTTGAGTGCGCAAAGTTGCACTTTTCCGCACGGCGTGCGGAAAAGTGAACTTTTTTGCACGCCGTGCGGAAAAGTAAAACTGCTCTAAAATCTTACAGGTAAGCAAGATTTATATGTATTTTAATAATTGTAGGCTATTTCATGCAATATACGAAGCCATTGCAAGTTTTAGTTTATTCTCTTTTTTGTTTGTTACTTCGTAATTTTCAATATTTCAACTAAAACACAAAAAAAACATTTTTTTAATTACCCTGTATAATAATAATAAATGATTATGACAAGTCAAGCAACAATATGTAATCTTGGTGATTTTAACACATGTCAGATTTTTCTTCGTTTCCATATGAACAAGCAATTGCACAAATGAATTTCAATACAAACAAGCATTTTTAATGAAAAGGCGTCATAGTATCTTTTTTTAATTAAATAAAAATCCGACAAAAATAATTATTTAAAATGAGTAGTTCCGATGAGGAGCTACCAGATTCTATCCTGGATGCAGCAAATACCGTAAGTTTAAATTTATTACCAGCAAAATCTCGTGAAAAATATGAGAATCAATATAGTCATTTCGAAAACTGGTGCTCCAGCAAGGGGACAAAAAGTATTAAAGAAGAAGTGTTCTTGGCCTATTTTGCGGATTTGCAAAAAACATATAAACCTAATACTTTATGGAGTAAGTACTCTATGTTAAAATGTGTCCTCAAAGTGAAAAGGAACCTTGATTTAAGTTCATATTTCAAGCTAACATCACTACTTAAACACCAAAACGTGGGATACCGGCCAAAAAAATCAAAAACGTTCAGCAAAGAAGAAGTTTCAAGATTCATGAAAGAAGCACCTGATAATATTTACCTTCTAATAAAAGTTGCTACAATTTTTGGATTAGTCGGTGCTTGTAGGAGAGATGAACTTACAAAAATAATGATTGATGACATACAGGATAATGAAAATTTGATAGTGGTGAAAATTCCTGATAGTAAAAATAACACTTCCAGAATCTTTGTAGTGTCCGATGAAACAAATAACGGACTTTATCTGCAATTGTACCGTAAATATGCAAATTTGCGAAAACCACATACCCCACACAGACGTTTTTTTGTCCAGTATAAACAAGGAGCATGCAGTACGCAATGTGTGGGAATAAATTCGATAGGTAAAATGCCTTCAGACATTGCTGCATACCTAAAATTGAAAAATCCAGAAGAGTACACTGGACATAGTTTTCGTCGATCCTCTGCGACTATGTTAGCGGATTCTGGAGAAGGAATTACCAATGTCAAGCGACTTGGGGCTGGAAATCAACGGCTGTAGCTGAGAGCTACATTGATGAATCCACAAATCAGAAAAAGGATATGTCGAATAAAATATTGACCATGAACAACTCCCCTCCTGAGCTAAGTCAACCTTCATCAAGCCGTACAATAAGCGCTTCCATAAGCCACCCGCGAAATGAAATTACAGGTTCTGCAATTAATTTACAATATGCTAATAACTGTTCTTTTGTTGTAAATGTTATCAACAAATAATTCCCAATTATAAATATGTTGTAGTAGTTCTTTCAGATTAAACATAATTTAAAAAATAATCATTGCTTTAATATTGGTGTTATCTGACGCTCGTAGGAAAAATTTTGTTCCTAACGCTTGCGCAGAGTGACTTTTCCGCACTTGACTGCTTGCCCGAACTCCGCTTCGCGTCGTTCAGGCAACGGCAGTCGCGTGCGGAAAAGTATCACTTTGCGCACTTGTTAGAAAAATAACTATTGCCTTTGGAAAAGAAAAAAAAAACATTGATTTTTATGCTTTTTACATAAAGTTAAAGAAGGCACCTTGAACATCTTAGATAATCATCCATTAATTTAAATATTACTTGCTGGCTTACTGCTGAGGTAATTTCAGAAAAAACTAAGAAATAATTAACTTAATACCATTATTATATATTATATACAGGGTCTCACGACGAACTGCGGCGATTTATATATGGAAAACTATTCCTAGAAAAATTTTGAAAATTTGACAGTATACTAACGTCGATGGGGGCAACTCGGCTAAAATATTTTCAAGATGGTGGCACTTCCGGTTATACCGGAAGTGGGTGTCAACTTTCTTGTTTTAAATGGTACACTGCGTATGTTATTTAATTTTTGGATTATGCGTAAAATTGTTTAGGTGACAATTTTTTTAAAGCCAAATTTAAAAAAATTTAATTATTGTCTAATTTAAAAGATTTAATTTATATCTTGAGAACGGTAACCAACTTGTTAGAGAAACGTTAATATTTTTTTCTAATTTTAAAATATTGTTTGAGTTTCGTTTTTAGAAGGTTTGCAAGTTTGTATAATTGGTTTTGTGCAATCCATTTATGTACATATCTTTAACCTGCAACAAAGAACGAACCGATTCCTTCCCGCATGCACGTCTGGCAGGTATCCCAAAAATATTTTGTAATATAACTTAATACATCAACATTTGGCCCTCTCCTTTTAAAGCAATATTGTTGAAAAACAATAGGTCGCTTACTCTTATTACTTATTATACGTATACAATTCAGGAGTTAATGCGTTATCAAAGACGAAAGTTGGAAACCATGTTTTTTGGAATCTGGAGACTCTAAAACGTAAAGATATTTTTCATATGCGAACCGAAGGAGTAAAAATAAGATTGGTATGTTTTTTGTTCTGCTACCCTGCAAATAGTCCGAGAGCTGGCACCAATTTTTGGGTAGGTATTTGAGGCAAGCTGACAACTTGTCATATACCTCTCTTATAGACCTGTCTAACAAAACAGCTGATTACGGTAAACAAACTTGCTGGAGGACAAACAACCCGCTTAGCAATTTAACCTGCCTGTGCATTGTCCTTTTTTATTGTGATTTTTTTCGGCTTTTAAGTAGTTTAAAGTGACTTTTTAAGTATATTTATATTGTTTGGGACTCTTAGTAGTGGTACTTATAGAAAATCAATCATGAGTGACTATTTTGTGAAGCTACAAGCTGAAAATGCGGATTGCGAAAATCGGTATAAACAAAAGCTCTCCGGAATTAATTTTGTGGATCCGTTTAGTTTAAAAGAGTCGGATTTAAGTATGAATCCTGCAGACTTTCCCCCTGTTACTGAAATGGATATTGTCTGCTATTTAGTGCTTACAACAAGCTATTACACAAAACAACAAATGAAAGCCTATAAAAGCTTGAATGCTTTTAAATACTTTCAGTGTGGGTTTGTTACTGGATGTGGGATGTGGGGCCTTAAAGCTTGTTGAGAAGACAGGTGTTGTAGGAAAGGTAAATGTATTTAGTGACGGAAAGTTATATAGAATTATTTCTAATTTAGGAATGTATTTTTAGGTGAAAAATTCGCAGAAAATGAACTTAGCCCCAGTGAAAGTTTGGCTAATTTGTAATGGAGATGGAAGCATGTATGGCTGGTCTTGGGAAGTATGCAGCCATGTAGGGGCCCTGTTGTATGCAATTCAACATATAATCTCCTCCAAAGACAATATTTCTTGTACAGATGTCCGAGCTTTGCGGAAAGTACCTTCCGTAACCAAAGTGGATTATAGGCCTTTAAAGGAAATGACATTTGGTAGAATAATTTCTTCACCAAAAAGCACAATACCAGCACTTACATCTGCTGAAATTGTTAATATGCTTGAGCAGATTGATAGTGCAAAAAGTTCAACAGTTTTGATGAGAATTGTTGAACCATTTGCCTCAAAGATAGCTGAAGGAATGACAAATAAGATTACCATAAAAATCCTTACACTATGCTTTATAGAGAAGAGTAAGAGTCATATGATTTAAATGAACTCATTAATTTAGCTTCACAAATAAACATAGAGCTTACCAAAGAAGAATGTGACCTTGTAAAAGAGGCTACACTTAATCAGGCTTCCTCAGAACTATGGTTTCAACAGCGTGCTGGAAGGATAACTGCTTCCAACTTTAAAACAGTCCACCAGAACATCGCTTAAAAAGACTTCGGTTTCTTTGGTTAAATCAATCTGTTGTCCTGTTAATTATTAATTTAAATCTAAAGCTACTGAATGGGGTAGAAAGAATGAAAAATCTGCTTTAGCCTTATACACTCAAGAGCAGAACAATTGTCATGAAAATCTAGAAGTTTGCCCTGTAGGATTATATTTAGTTCCACAATACCCCTTTTTTGGTGCATCTTCAGATGGATTAGTGTCATGCAGCTGCTGTGATCAAGGCTGTATAGAAATCAAATGCCCATATCTACGTAAAGATAAATCCATAGAAGAATATTGTGCGTTAAAATCAAGTTGTTTAACATTATGTGAGGACGGAGTGTATCTAAATAAGGGTCACAGCTATTACTATCAGGTCCAACAACAAATGGCTTTAAGTGATACAAAATATTGTGATTTTGTGATATGGAACCCAAAAGAACTGTTTATTGAAAGAATTTTTTTCAATGAAGATTTTTGGTTATCTTAATCGCAGAAAAGCATAGACTTTCATAAAAATGTTATAATGCCGGAAGTGTTAGGAAAATTCTTCACAAAAAATATAATATCAAGTGCCTCATATTGTGTGTGTAAATCAGAAGACGATGGAAGACCAGTCATATGTTGTGATAATGAAAATTGCAACATTCAGTGGTACCACATGGAGTGCATAGATCTCTCTGAAGTTCCAGATAGTGTATGGTATTGTCCTTCATGTGTTTTAAGTTCCTGCACATAGTGTGAAGTTTTTGAATGCAAAAATTATTAAAAACAACAAGGTGCTTTTAAAAAAATTAAAACCAAGTAGGGAGAATAGGCCGGTTCACCAACCACCGTCCACCGGTGGAGCTTATTATCTTAATATCTCTGACGTAATTAAATATTTAGGAATCTTGTGTGACGCGTTATTTAGGGCGTGGCTAATACTATCTGTCAAATGTCAAATGTCACCTGTCAAATGTCAAATGTCACCTGTCACCTGTCATATGTCAAAAACCACGTGACTTGGAAAATGGTCGTTACGCGTAGGATACTTGTGCTAAGACCTACTATTGATTTGCGCAAACTCGAAAATTTTAAGTTATGTCGTTCGGGCGCTATCGGCTAAAATCGTTTTTTAACCCTGATGATGAGTCTAAGACGCGTGGTTTAAATTTTTTAAAATTAGCGAAACGTTGTACCTATCGAATAGCGAAAACCGCATGACGCCATCTTTAACCATAAAGGCGCTACAGCTGTTTAAAAATCGTCGAAATTCATCAATTAGCGATTAGGACGGTAACCCTATAGTAAATTGATCATTGTGTGCTTCATGCTTTAACATCAGGCTTACAAGTGGGACTAAGATGGCTATCTTAGCGTCCTACACAGATACTAAAATAATGGCGGCTGTCACCTGTCAAATGACAGCTGTCAACTGCCATATTTCGCGAACCACGTGACTTAGAACCTGCATACGTGGATGATACATAATTAAGGGTCCTACGCATGTGTTAAAATAATGATGTCTGTCAAATGTCACTTGTCAAATATCTAACCTAACATGTGGAGGCCCCCTGCGCTTAAGCGGCGGGTCCAGGGTGTAGACCTGGGGCTTAGGCGTGTGGTGAAGAGCCTTAAGAGTTAAATTCTAAACTTTCAAAAGGCTTTATACAGAATATTAATATTATTATTAAAAAGAACACTTAATAAATTTATTTGGTCCGCCTATGACTAACTATAGCAGCTATTAAAAATAAAATTATTAAATAAGGTTAAATATTCGTTAGAAAATAATATTTAACAAGTCCACGCGTGTAGTATTCACAACAGAAATAACAAACAGATAAGTAAAATTCTTATCGCGTCAAAACGGAAACAGCTTCCTGTTGGCAATTAAAATATTATTCCACAACTAACCACAACGCCGATAATTAAAATTGCTATCGTGACAAAACGGAAAACAGCATCCTGTTGACAATTAAAATATTATTTCACAACGAAAATTCCAGAACCTTGATTATACATGTTCGCGAGTATAAATAGCTGAAGATACGATTAAAAACAACATATCGTTAGCTACAGTCGTCTTGAACGGTGTTCTCTTCTGTGTGAATTTTGAACTTTTTAAACTTTGTGTGTTATTTTTTTGTGAAAAGTTGTTTTTATTTTACAATCGTAAGTACATAGTTTTATTTATTGCTTAAAACCCATTTTTCCTTATAATTACACATGGTTAAATAGAAGTTCTTATTTTTATTAATGTTAGTAATTTATTTATTAAAAATATTAAAAACACCCGTTAAATCTTTAAAACTATTATTTTTGAATGTTTTTTTATTTTAACTACACATTACTTATTAATATTAAACATTACCAAAAATTTATTAATAATACCCATTTTGCAATAATATATGAAATTAATAAGACCCAAAAACTACTTACCAATCGTAAGTTCTTAGTTTTATTGCTTAAAAACCATTTTTCCTTATAATTACACATAGTTAAATACAAGTTCGTATTTTTATTAGTGTTAGTAATTTTTATATTACAAACGCGCATTAAATCTTTAAAACTATTATTTTTGCTGATTTTATATTATCTATACATAAATTTCCTATTAATATCAAAATTTATTAGAATAATATTGTTAAACACTGAATATTTCCCTAAAATGGCTAGATAGTACATGTATCGCCGACAAACAGCGTAAAACCGTTTTAAAATTATTTTTAGATGTTTTTTTACATCAGCTATACATATTACTTGTATTAATATTAAAATTTATCGAAAACCTATTAATAATAACCATTTTACATGTTTTTCAAAAAATATTATATTTTTTAATATATCCAAGTGTCAAAAAAACTTTTTTTAAAAAATGTCATTTTATGAAAGATCGTTATCAGTCGGGATGGCGAAGCCACTTTTCCCGCTATTTGCGCAAGTTTTTTTCTAATAGTTTCTTCAAAAAACGACTTTTAATCATCTGCGCACCTTTTTCAAAGGTCCTTATATGTTTTTCGCTTATAACTCAGCTCCTAATTATCAGATCAACACCATTCTTTCGCGAAATGTTTTAGAATATTAAAATACACATATTAGTTGGGTAAAGAAACCTTAGCATAATGCCCTTTTGGCAATACTATGTATTACTTTTTTATTTATTATTCAAATAACATAATTCTTTTTTTATGCGATTTAGGGTGATAAAATACCCATTTAACTTGAGAAAATTTATTATTTACATAAAGCTCTTTTGTTAAAACTAGGAACAACTTTCTTATTTACCAACCAATCGAAATAATTCTTTTTCTATATGATTTTAGGTTTTAAAATATATTTATTAACCGACTAAAATTATTATTTGTATAAAGCCCTTTTGACATTGCAGTCCATAACTTGTTTATTTATTAATAGATTAAAATAATTCTTTTTATTATGATTTAAGATGATAAAAATACATATAATAGTTGTATAAATATTAGCATAAACCCCTTTTAGGAGAACCAGGTTTTTATTTAACACTTACAATCGTTTGTTTTTACAGAAAATGTTCAAGTGTGAATATTGTTCCCGTACATTCTCCCGCAAAGATGCTCTTAAACGCCATGGTGATTGTCGAGTAGCCGTCAAGATTTGTGACAAGTGTGGGGCCATTTACAAGTCCGAGGGGGCTCTCCAACGCCATCATCGAGAGAAACATCCAGCCCCCAAAAGACAAGCCGAAACTCCACTAACCATGGCGTCTAAGAAAGCAAGACTTGACCTCCAAGATGGTAAGTTTAAAATATTTCTAACTGTAATTTGTTAAATTATTTCCTAACGTTTAAATAGGTAAACTAAATGGTTATTATTTTTACAGAACCATCGACATCTACAGCCACTAGACATTGTGGGGTGTGCAATATGGATGTACCTTTATCCAAGTATCCAGGGCATTTGCGCACCCTTCAACATAGAACCAAATGTTGTGTGGAGCAGGAGGAAGCTGGAATCCAGTTAATTAGGACTTCGTTTAGGAACCGAATTGCGACATACCGATTAACATCTAATGAGGACTCCACCAACGTGAAAAGATTTATGGAAAACCTTAACACCAATTTCGTCAAGTTGGTGGGGAAACAGTTCAAAATTGGGGAAGCCTGAAGGTCGGTGTGGAGCTCTTCGGACGCTTCCTCCTGCAGACAAAAGAAGTGGCCGAGGTCAAGTCCTTCAACACCAAGTTTCGGGTGGTGAACGGGAATACGGATCTGGAGGAGCTGTTTGCACAATTTGTTTCCATCGTGGACAAGAAGGCCTTGGAGTTTTCGGAAAAAGATAGTGGTGAGTAATATTATTATTGATGCATTAACAAGCTTTAACTCGCATACAATCTCATGATTCATTTATTTGTCGATTTTAACACTATGATTCATCATTTATTTTGCAGGTTTTAACTCGTTTAAACATATATTTTAACAATTTTTCCTTTTTACAGGGTGGGCCTTGCAACAGCTTCTTCATTTAGATTTAAGTATTACTAAGTTCAACCCAATGAAGGCTTCTTCATACATACCGCTGCCTAAAGAGATTGAAGCAAAGAAAGCTGTTCTTAACATCCAAAACCTAGATGAAAAATGCTTCATGTGGTCAGTCCTAGCTCACCTGCATCCAGTACATTGGTCTCAACCTGCAAATAGAGTCGCGAACTATCAGCCTTTTGAGAACGAGTTGGATTTTACAGGTATGGAATTTCCGTTTAAACTTGCAAATGCACACAAGTTTGAGCAACTCAATAATATTTCTGTCAATGTGTACGGACTCGAAAAGGTTTTCGAAAATGGCAAAAATAGTATTGTAGTTGTTGGACCTTTATATTTTACCAGATCTCGAAAACCTACACATGTTAACTTATTAGTCATTAGTGATGATCATGGGAATCAACATTATTGTCTAATAAGAAACTTGTCTAGGTTGATCTCAAGTCAATTAACTAAACACGAACATACAAAGTATTTATGCGATGGATGTTTGATTTACTTTTATTCTGAAGATAAGCTTAAAGCCCATCAGGCACATGATTGTAACCATGTTACAGTTAAGTTGCCAACTACCGAATTGCGCAAGGATAAATATGGTAAAGACGTGCCTGCGAATATACTTAAATTTGAAAATTTCGAGAAAAAATTAAAAGTACCTTTTGTTGTTTACGCCGATTTTGAAACTGTTGTAAAGCCCATTGAGAGAGAGGAAAATGAACTGAACCCTGATGAATCGTATACAATTAAAACGCATAAACATATCCCTTACTCTTTTGCCTATTATATTAAATGTTCTTTCGACGACTCTAAATCCGTTTTTAAGACTTATAGGGGTACTGACGCAAGTTAAAAGTTTATAGAGTTGTTGGAGAGCGATTGTAAACGACTCTACAACGACTTTTTAAAAATCACCAAGCCTATGATCCCTCTAACGTCTCAACAACAGACTGAGTTTAACACGACAGTTAACTGTCATATTTGCAAGAGACCATTTAATGCGGAAGATGAAAGAGTGAGAGATCATTGTCATTTAACAGGATTTTATCGGGGTCCAGCTCACTCTGTTTGTAATGTGAATTACAAAGTTCCGAAATTTGTGCCAATCTTCTTCCACAACTTGTCCGGTTTCGATAGTCATCTGTTGATTAAACAGTTGGCTACCGAAGAGGAAAGGTTAGATGTTATCGCCCAAAACAAGGAACGGTATATTTCCTTTACCAAACATGTCTTCGTCGATAGCTTCGAAGTGGAAAAAGGTCGTGAACAAAAAGTATATTTAAAATTAAGATTTTTGGACAGTTTTCGTTTCATGGCAAGTGGCCTAGATAAATTAAGTCAAAATTTAAAACCGGAACAGTGTCGCGAAGTCAGAAAGTATTTCCCTGACCAGGAAGAATTTCAGTTAATTCGACAGAAGGGCGACTTTCCATATTCGTATGTTGATGATTTTTCCAAATTAGACGATGCCACACTTCCACCGCAGAAAGACTTCTTTGACAAGCTAAAAAAGCCGACATTAGTATAGACGATTACAAGCGTGCTTTAACCGTGTGGAATTTATTCAAATGCGAAACTTTAGGTCAATATTCTGATATATATTTAAAATCCGACGTCTTACTTTTAGCAGATGTTTTTGAAAATTTCAGAGATGTATGTATGAATGTTTATGGTTTAGATCCAGCACAGTACTACACTGCTCCCGGATTGTCGTGGGACGCGGGAACTCGAACCTGTAAAATTGAGCTGGAGCTAATCACAGATATTGATATGACACACTTTCTGAAACGCGGTATTCGTGGTGGGGTTAGTCAGTGTAGCGTGAGAAAAGCAACTGCGAACAATAAATTTATACCCAATTACAACGCTGCTAAACCTAGCTCTTACATATTGTACTTGGACGCCACCAACTTATATGGGGCGGCCATGTCTCAATATTTACCAACTGGTGGTTTTAAGTGGCTGACCGATTCAGAAATCGAAAATTTAGATTACATGAATATCGCGAATGATTCGGAGATCGGATATGTTTTCGAAGTCGATTTGGAGTATCCGGAAGATTTACACTACCTTCATAACGAGTTACCCTTTTGCCCAGAGTCTATCGCTTCGCCAAAGTCAAAAAATAAAAATATTACTAAATTAATTCCAAATTTAAATCATAAAACTAAATATGTCATTCATTATCAAAATTTGCGTCAATGTTTAGATCACGGCCTTAAGCTAATCAAAATTCATCGCGTACTATCATTCAATCAATCTCCCTGGCTTAAAAAATATATTGACTTAAACACGGCATATAGAAATCAAGCTAAAAACAAGTTTGAAAAAGACTTTTTTAAATTAATGAATAATGCCGTGTTTGGAAAAACGATGGAAAACGTGGAGAAAAGGGTAGACGTAAAACTTATCACCCACTGGGAAAATATTGGTAGGAGATTAGGGGCAGAAGCGTTGATCGCGAAACCGCACTTTAAAAATGTTGCAGTATTTAACGAAAATCTGGTTGCGGTCCAGATGCAAAAACAAAAAGTCACATATAATAAACCTATTTATGTAGGGTTTTCGATATTAGACATATCGAAAACTATTATGTACGACTTTTTGTACGGGTATATTAAACCTAAATACGGGAATAATGCTACCTTACTCTATACTGATACTGACTCCCTAATTTTGCACATAACAACAGAAAATTTCTATGATGATATGCGCGAAAACTTGGATAAATTTGACACTTCCAATTACTCACAGGATAATCCACACGACGTTCCTGTAAACTTATCAATACTTGGTAAAATGAAGGATGAGTATGCAGGAAAAGTTGTGTGGGAGTTCTATGGAACCGGGGCGAAAGCATATTGTGTAAATGTAGAGGGAGAGTTGACTAAAAAGGCTAAAGGCGTTCCCGACTACGTCACCAAAAAAGCTCTAACGCTTGAAGATTATAAGTTAGCGGTAGACGTAGAGGGAACGCAAATACACCGAGAAATGTCGACTTTCCGCTCACATTTACACAATATGTATGTCGAACTGAAAAATAAGGTGGCGTTGTCTTACGCGGACGACAAGCGTCTCATTATACCCGGCCAAGAGTACACGCTTGCTTGGGGTCATCGAGATCAGGTATTATATGACGAACCAACGGATATTTCATAAGCAAAAGACTGATTACAGGCAGCTATCTTTATTTTAATTTCTTTTGGCAGCAGAGCCTTTATTGGGTTTTAGGTTAGGTAATTTATTATATTTATTTTAGGTAATTTATTGTATTTATTTTAAAGTTAAGATTAGTTTTAGAGCTATAACTATGATTTGATACTTATATTACTTATGTTGTTTGAAACATACTATGTTTTTATGTATTTGATGTATTTAATATTTTAAACATATCATGTTTTTATGATTATTGTATGTTTTTATACATAATAAAAAACATTTACCAAAATTTTTTGTTTTATTTCAGTCTATAGTAATAAGGAACTAAATAAAATTTAGGTTAGGGAGATAAAAAAACAGAAAATAGTATTAAAAATCTTTATTTAAATCATACAATTCATGTACATGCGATTTAATCAATAATATTTCTGTAGAATCTAAGTACAGAACGGATTGTTCATGATTGTCAATAGTCATATCACGGCATTCCTCTTCATACCAATAATTGATATCGTTCTCTCCAATGATTATATGTAGATCACACCAACCGCTGTGTACATGGATTAGAAATATGCTTAAAAACTCAGCAAATTCTTCTCGAGTAAAAACAAAAGAATAATCTTTATTATATAACAAGCGTACTTCATACTGATGAAACTCTATCTTAATGGCGTCACTAATTTCATAAATTCGGACTGGTACAAGTCTGTTTGATGCTGTTGCTGCTGGATCTGTACCGCTTCTTGAAGGATTTGTAAATACATCTTCCCACTCCATTATAACTTTAAATTTTTTAAAGCTTTCAACAACAACTTTTTATCTTGATAAAACTCAATACTTTTCTTTACTTTGTTGAGGTTATGTAAATGATTTTCTAACCTAACTTTTAACTCAGCTGTCTTAGACATGTGCACACACCTCGAAGGATGGCTGATTAATGAACGTAGGGAAGCTAGAAGGTAGGTAGGTATAAAAACTTAAATTATTATTAATCATAATTTATTTTCGGTAAAAGACTTACAATATAATTATACAATATAGTGGCATTTCTAACACTACATACACACATAGAGAAACTATGAAATCTACAATTACTTTGTCCTATATCTAATTTCGGAACAATGCCGGAAACAAATTCTAAATTAACAATATTTGGTATTTTATATTCTAAACTATTATTCATCTTGGTAAATATTTTAACTAGGAAATCTTCTTTCACACGTCCTTTAACATATATAGTGTCGACATCTCGGAGGGCTTCATAGAGTATGGAATAAATTTCTTCATAACGGGTTTCGCCACAGCCATAGGGGATTCTATGATGATTTTCAGAAAGATACTTAATTTGACGTTGATGGTTAAAACTCAACTCATGAAACGGTGTGGTTGGTTTAAAAACATAGCTCAACATTTTACACCCATCGTAGATTGCAAGTTCTTTAACAGTAAATTCAGGAATGCAATAGCCTTGAACATCGACTACAGTGAACTTCATTGTACCGAAGCTAATCGACAAATGATTACAAAATGTCTCGCACCTGACCACTTAAAGCTTGATATTCTAAAACCCGATCGTGCACGATAATACAAAAAGCACGTGACTCTTGAGAAAAATTTTCCGAACTTTGAAATTCTAATTTAACATCGACGGTGTTACTTTTTAAAGCTTCATTTTGCTTGGAACAATCGATTACGAAAAGAGCTCTAGAAGCAAACTTTGTAAAATCAATAAGCGGCTCGCTAAACTGCTTACCTAAGTAGGATTTTTGAAATTCCGTATACATCCGATAGACTTTGGTAAATTGTCTATTTAAAAATTAAGATTCAACGCTTCATAGGGATAGGACTCTGAGTTTAAATAGAGCTTGACATCGGTAATGTTTAAATTATCGAGATACGTACAATCACTCGTAAAATTATCTTTCCGGTTCTTCATAAAAAATACAATGACGTAGCGAGCTCGTTCAGACATTGTTCTAACGGTCCAGATATCATGTTTCGTAGTTCTTAAAGCGGGCAACTCGTGTAATTCCCAATGACGATAAGCGATAAATATCGGTTTATTTTTAGCAATATCGCCCAAAAGTCTTAATTTTACGGCATCGCTCGGATAAATATGTCTAACTTTTAACTCGACCGTATCAAGTGTTATCGTAGCCTTTTTCGTAGGAATTTCTCCCGCAGGCGCAGTTGTAATGTAGCAGTTATAATCATGTCTTGCACGAACTAATTTAAGCTTCTGTTTTCCCATGACGACATTTTTGTAGTCGGCAAACACGCCGAGTAAAAACCCGAGTGGAATGCGTAAACTGAAGTGCTTAGAAGTTTCATCCAAGGTTTTAAGAGCACTACTAGGCCAGTTCCAACCAGCCATATCTAACGCTTTACTCTCTTGTTCATTTAGACAAAGCATACTCTTCACCATGCTTACAATGCCAGGATCACGAATTCTTTCAATTTCCTTACCATTAACTTCATAGGAAATCGATTCAAACAGGAACGCTCCTACATTATTAGTTAACGCACAAGTGCCTTTCTTGGTAGCGTCTGCTTCTTCTTCGAATTTACCTTCAATGTAAAGTTCTGCATTGCTCATATCGAGAAACACATCTTGCTGATTGATGACAATTTCAATTTCGTCACTATTGTTGAACGACTTGGTAAATGGATGGTAGGTGTGCCACTCTTCTCGAATGACCGACTCATCACTATTAACTTGTCTGAATAGCTGTAGTTTTTCTGACATGATAGCGATACTTTGAGCTTAGCGAATGCAAAATGCTTATTTACAGGCGTGAGTGTACCCTTTAAAAGGGGGATCCGATCGAATGAAGTGTTAAACAAAGTGTTATCGCTTAAGTATTTTTAAACACAAAAACCCATTTTTTGACGTCTAAGTTCTGCCGGTGACTACTTCTTAAAAAAAGAAAATTAAAGGTTTCGAGTTTTGGGTTTCCAAAGGGTTTAGTTTAAAAAATTATCAATTTCCTTACGATTAACCGGTGAAAAATAAAATTTCTCGGTTCGATATTTATACTGTAACCAGGATCAAAAACGTGGAGTGTAAATTCGAAAGAAGTTGTAGAAGGAATTACTGGTATAATAAGATCCTGAAATAATATTACACTCATTTTGACAACCTTTTTAATATCTAAAAGAAAAGATCCGATTCTTTAAAGTTTTTGGGCTTTGACATCTGGGGAGAAAATCCCAACAATCCATTACTATCTTTTTTTTTAAAAATTTATTTTGTAAACACTTTTTTAATTTCCCACTTTAACGTGTTATTTTTGGTTTTATTAAAAACACACGATTTTTCTCTTCTTTGGTAGCCTCGGCGGAATCAAGAAGAGGTGTTGTTATAGATAATTGTTAATATTTTTCCAATTCGTAGGGAACCCGGTTGAATTTCCAACCCCTTTTTCCCTGTTGCTTTTTGGATCTGTGTAATAAAAGTTTATTTTCCCCGGTTCAATATTGGAATTGGGTTCCAAGTATTAAGCGAAATGAGGGCTAGTGAATAATCACCGTGTTCTGAATCAAGCAATGGGAGGTGTATTCCCCTCTCGTGGCCGACCTTTCAACGTGAACGTCTGAGTTGACTGACCCAGCTTGGTTTACTCTTGTTTTATAGTTTTTTATTGTAAAGAAATCCCTAAATTTAAAGTTTCCCACAATTTTTAAACCATAATTTTGATACTTTCTCATAGTTAAGTATTTTTTACACTTTTAACATATTTAACAAACTCCTTTTGGGGTTTTAAAACACCAAAACTATCGAAATAAATAACTTTGTTGCCATCTTTCTTGTAAGCCCCCCCCCTGCACCGATCCTGTTTTCGATTTGATTTATTACGCCATTCTTTTTTTGTTTTGGCGCTGGTGGTAGAAATATCCACGCATCAAAAACCTCCCCAAAATTTTGGGAATTTTTTAAAAAAAGAAGAATAATGTTTAATATCGCGATCGGGTTTGCGGTCTATCAAAAGGGAGCATTATTGGAAGTTTTGGCATCTTTTTTAAGTATAAAAATCCCCTTTTTTGTATTTTTTTTTAAAAGAGACCGCTACCTTTTTTTTTCCCCGAGCATTTCCTCCATTGTTTGGGGATTCCCGAGCTTCTTTTAACTTTTCCTTTGCTGCTGAAGCCATTGACTGTTTTTGCGTGGTCGGGCCCCCCGCTCAGAATCGCCGAGGGCACTAAGTCCTGCAAATATTGGAAAAAGGAAGAATACCGCCAATTTTAGGTACGGGCCCCTTGGTAGACGAATCTTTCTGCGGCCACCAAAACTTTTTACCGATAATCGTGCAGCTTTTAACACTTTGCTATAATTTTTTTGATCCCTTTTAAATTGTTTTTAAAAAGTTTTTGATCTTTCTAACACACGAGGAAAACGGTTTTTGCAGCCCGCACCAATCTTGCGTTTTTCCTTCATGGCGTTAGTTTTGAACCAGGGCTGCGCTCTTTTCACCAAACTAGAATCTTTTGCCTTTACTCGATCCAGCTCTATACTCCCAATTTCCTATCGGCTAAATGTCTGAGTTTTTAAACTTTGCTTTGCGCGTAGGAAATATCGTGATCGCGACAATGACTATCTCTTATTTTTGGCGGATCACCTCGCTAACCCTTTTTTTTAAAAACCCGAGTGCCTGGACCACAATACGAATAACCCCGGTAAATGAAGTTCGACCGGTAACGGTTAAAAACTTATTTAAACTTCGCACCCTTCAAGGTTCTCATTACAACTAAAGTCTGAGGGGGGGTCTACTTTTAAGGAGCAGCAGGAAACAAAGATTGGTATTAATATCGGGAAGGGGTTTTCGGGTTTAAAAAAACCCAACACGCGTCATGGCCGGCTTTTTTTTAATACGATAAAAGCTTTGATATGTGGACCTAGTAATTGTGGAAAAACCAATGTTTTGCTAAATCTCTTGGTTAGATCCCAAAAGGTTTTTAAAAACGTGTTGTTTATTCGAAATCTTTCTACAGGAAAAATATCTGTTTTTAAAAACTCTAAAGATTGTTTTGGTTTGAAAATTTTCGGTTTGGCGAGAACGATGACGTCATCGATCCGCTTGCTAAACCTCACTCTATATTCATTTTCGATGACGTTGCTTACGAAAAACAGGATAAAATAAGAAATTTTTTTGATGGGTCGCCCTATGAATTTTTCTTTTTATTTGTGTCAAACTTTTAAAAAAAAAATACCCTAAACAACTAGTACGTGATAAGGGTTAATTTTGCGTATTATTAAAACAAGATGATACCAACGAAACATATTTTTTGGATCTTTACAACGGACATGTCATTTGATAATTTTAAACAGGTTTGCTTTAGTGTTGGGAGAAGAATTTTTATTTTAGTAATTGTTTTAAGGATATGATATAAAAAAAGGAAGATATCGAAATAAATTCGGTTTTATAATACCCTAACTTTTGACTTTGTTTTAAATTAACTAGTGACGTCATATGATCAGATTTTAAAGAGAAAAACGTCTGCTCTGTTCAAAGAACCGATCTGTTTAAGAAACCGCCCTGTTCGACGAACCGATCTGTTCAAGAAACCGCCCCTTTTTCAACCAAACCGCTTTCCTGTTAGGCGTGAACCGATCTGTTCAAGAAACCCCCCTTTTCCCGCGAACCGATCTGTTCAAAAACCGCCCTTTTCCCGACGAACCGATCTTTTTTGGCAGTTCTCAACCATGGATCTTAACAAGTTAGACAAGGATGTCAAGCGTAAAATAATTGAAGCCACCAATAGTATTCGAAAAAGTATCACCAAAAGGGTTGGGGGAGAAAGAAGATAAAAGCGCTTAATAAGTTTTTAAAACCTATTACCGAGCCACTTAATAAACTAACAGCTGCTAAACACAAGCGTCCCAATAATTTGTTTAGTATAAAACCAAAAATGAAGAGAAAAAAAATTTAAAAAAGAAGAAACTAATGAAGCTAAACCATTAACACTTTTCCCAATAAAATTGGTTGTGAAAATATGGGTGATAACGATGATGATGATGATGATGGATGATGATGATGCCGTGTTTCAACAACAACAACAACGCCCCTTTTTACAGATGAATTGAATAGTACTCTGATGGCAAATCCGGAAATGTTAAGGGGGTTTATAGAACAATACCCAAAAAATTGCTAGAGTTATGTTCTTAATTTTGGACGCGTGCCAACCATAGATCTCCCCCCAATGGCCTAGCCTATGACAGGTTCTCTGATGCTTGGTCGTTGGGTTAAAAACCTTTTTATTTCATGAAAAATGGCGATATTAAGATCGATAATACCATTTATCCGGGAACTCGAGGGCCTTACGATTTAATGTTTTTAAAGAACCCAGATGTTCGTAATCAGGAACCAGAAGATGTAAGATTTGACAAATATTAGAGCAAACTAATGTTCATAGAAAAAGCTTTGCCCTTCAGGTCAGCTAAAAAAATAAAGGTGTTAAATATAAAAAAAATTATTCAGCCCTTAGTCTCGGCTTCTAGTCAAGCGTCTGCCCTTAAGCGTAAATCTTCTACGCCGACTCAACCGAATATACCTGCTGATGATACAAGAACTGTAAAGTCTCTTCTTCGGTTCGAAAAAGAAAAATGGAACTACTTTAATAGAATATACGGAAACCAAAGAGTTTATCTTTTACAATGGAGAAACGAGTTGGTGGAGCGATTAAAAGCTGGAAGCAAACAGATTTGGTAATAATAATACCTCGAATAAATTACTAATATTTTAGGGGAGTTGAATCGGCTTGGTGTTATCGAATTTTATTAATATAGAGATTACTGGTCTAACTGTTTTAAAATATAGCCTGGGCCATGGGGAACCAAGGTTTTTTGGACGTTTTTCCCCCCCCTCCTCCCCCGCTTCAAAGGAGGCTAAATTTATGCAAAATCCTTCCACTATTACCCCAAAAAAGAAAGGTGAATATAGCGTTAGAGATCATAGACTTTGTAATGTGAAACAACCTACAGAAGATAGTGATGCTTCCACAAAAAATTATGTTGATGCGGTGTACGTTAATATTTCTACAACTCTCAATATCCTTAAAAATACTACTGCTGATTTGGAAAAGTCCTTTTAACGTCGTACAAGAAACTCTTAAAAATAAGACTCAGTTTGGGTTTATCATCCTCAGTGCAAAGCTCTACAGAAAAAAGACTCTGAAATCGAAACGTCTTTAAGTGATATTAAAAAATCTACTGATAAATTTTCAAAAGTCGTTGAACATCGGAAAGAAACTCTTAAAAAAAAGACCCAGTTTGAGATTCAGTCCCTCATCAATTGAAAACTCTACAGAAAAAAGACGTTGAATTCAAAACATCTTTAAGTGATTTTAAAAAAATACTACTGTGATTTACAAAGTCGTTGAACCTTTGGAAACTTAAAAAAAAAGACTCAGTTTGAGATTCAAACATATCATCAGTTGAAAACTTTTACCGATAAAGATTTTGGGGGATCGAAACGTATGTTGGCGTTTTTGAAGGAATTTTTAAAAGCTAAAAAAATGAATCCTTAGAGGTAAAATGAAGGAGCTAGTAATTATTTGATCCCCCGCATCAACCAATTGGATGAATTGATTACTAAAACGCAAGACTTACACGAGATAGGCCTTTTATACAACAAAAGTTGGTAGGGGCATGGAAGTGCAATTCAGGTCGAGGCATTAAGTATATTTTTAAATGTATTATTGATCAAACATCATTTCTAAAAAATGCTAAGAGGCGCGTGAGCAGGTTTAAGAAGTTTTAAATAGCCTATAGAAAGTTTAAACGACGTAGTTACCAATATGGTTTGGATGTTATTTTTTGCTTCCGATCTTGCCGCTCGATCTAATCAAAAATTGGAAATAAAAACAAAAAGTTTTTCCTGGTTGTGATTGATTGTTTTCAAAATTTCTTTTTTTTTTGGACTAGACCGTTAGGCCAAACTGGGAGGAAGTTAAAAAAGGGGGCTTAAAATATTAAGGGGAATCTGGTAGATTTCAAAAGATGATAATGGTAAAGATACTATATTGGCATTTTTCAAGGACTTATGAAGAAACATGATTACTCATTGCTAGCGTTTTAAAAGCTTCAATTGCGGAACGGTTATTCGGAAATTTAAAAAGGGAAAAGGGAAAAAAAGTTTTTTTTACTTAATGGTAATCAAAAAAATGGTTAGATTTTGTTAGGACAAGTTACAAATACTTATAAAAAATACAAAACATTTTTTACTATTGGATAAAACTAAGGATGGGGAAAAAAACATAATAAATCTATTTTAAATAAAAAAATACGGTCATATTAAGTTTTTTGGGAACCCGGATTAAGGTTGGCGATATTGTTCTTATAAGAAAAGGTAACGTTTTGTTAAGGTTATTTTCCCCTAATTTGGGAAACAAAAGAATTGTTAAAATAGCCAAAGTGCAAAATAACATTTTTTCCAAGGATTTTTATTTTGTGGTGGGTTTAAAGGGGGGTTAAAAAACTTTTCAACCAATATTGTGGGTTTAAAAAAGAGGGGGAAGGCCCCCCAAAAAACTAAAAAAAAGGATGGTTTCCAAAAAAACAACTTCGGGATTTTTTGCCTTTTCGGAAATGGTTTACCCCAAAAAAGGAAAAAAACGTTATTGGGTAATTTTAATTATAACAGGTTTTGGTTAACAACAGAAATGCTTAACCAGAAACAGAACCCTTTAAATTATTAATTATCAAAGCCCCCAGCCTGTTAATACTAATCAGTTCTGGAAAATAAAAACTTGTTTCTAAGAAAACCCCTTAAAAAAAAAAACTCTTTTTAATTTTGTTTTAGTTGTGAATTACTTTATCGAGAGGGAAGGTTACGGTTACGATTTTTAGCTCACTTCCAAAATTCCTGATGAACGTATCGTTCTTATACCCTCAAACAACAGCAATTTAGCCATTTTCCCTTAGAGGGAACAACCTGGCTATAGTTATCAAAATTCAAGTGATCCGTTTTTTTTGCTCCTATTTTACCCCATCCCCAAACAACAACGACCTCTTAAAAAAATGGAAAAGTTTTAAAAGCCCCTTTTGCGAGATCGAAGAGCAAAATTTTCCTTCCCGCAACGCGAGAACATTGTTTCCTAAATTTCCGTAGGCTCGAAATTTTTTTTAAAATGCCCCATCTAGCATTAACGATTAAGATGTAAAACGGCGAAAAAAAACCCCCTCAAGATTGGCGTTCATCCGGGTTAGAAGCTAAAATTTTTATTTTAAAAGGAATAGAATATGAGAAACTTTCCCCCTCTATGCTGTTGCAAGTTCCTGCCCGTAAAGAAAAGCAATCAATCAACATTCTTTTTAGGGTTTGGGGTTTAACCTTCACAATGCCGTTCTGAAAAGTGTAACATAAAAATAACTTCAATAGTCATTATCGGTTCAAATACCTAAAAAATACTAAGAGATGTTCGACCGGGAGTTAAGCTAATTAAAAAATTTCCCGGGGAAGAATTGTAAATCAGTTAACTAAACCAAAAGATGTTAAAATATTTAGAAGATTTGGTATTTATGCTTTTAACCATTTCCTTCAAGAACACAGTTGTTTGAAGTTAATATGGAACTTTAAAAGTGATATATGTTGGCTCAACAGAGAAAGAAATCAAATCCAATTCTCCTTATTTATTTCAAACCAGTCTAGAAAATTATATAATGATTTTTTGACTATTTTGTTTGCAAATCTCTTTATTACGAGAAAAAAAAATAATGGATGGCGTTGTCCAACTTTTCTGAACTTACTGCAGCAAAAAAGGGGGGGGAAGTGTGAGAAAACCAGAATACGGGCCCCTAAATTTTTTGTCGGGGTTGATCGGATGGTGATTGTTAAACAAACCCTGCCCCGAATCTACGTGTTGAATATTTTGATCAAATGGTGCTGCCCCAAAAGAATAGAAATTAAAAATGAAAAGAAGCTTTGGGAGAATCTACCCAGTACGTCATTTCCCATTCAACTGGACTCAGTGTTGCGAGAGGTATGGGGGTTCCTTTGAAATTTGTAACCCCTGTTCTTCCGAAGATCAGATCCATCCCCTAGTTTGATGATTGCCGAATTCTGAGTTGCCAAAAATGATTCGTGACGAAAGTGATTTGTAGAAAAATTTTTTCCGAAAACTTTACCATTTGGACTGCATCCCCTTTTTGAACGAAACGAACCATGGGCTTAAAAGTAAAGACTGATGGGACTGTATGTTTAGTGTTTTAGATATTAGGCATTTTTTCATGTTTAAAGTATATTTTTTGGTTAAATTACTCGAAAACTTAATTTTAAAATCGTTTTTTTAACGATTTGTTAACTGATGTAGCTTCCCTATGTTAAGCATGAGGGGTGTGCTGGATGTAGAAAAACATATTTTAATTTGTTTAAGCGAACAATATTATTACTGTTAAAATTTTTATGTATTATCTAATAAAAGGGGGTTGATCCTTTCAAAAAATATTAAATTTGTAAGAAAAAAATGAATAAATAAAGCTCTTTGTTTTATTTCTTTGGTTAATTTAAAAGCAATCATCCTTAAACATGTGTTTTGGGACGATGGTTGTTATCCATTACAAAAACAAGTATTAAATATTTTGATTACGAACAAAAGGTTCCTATCCCTTTAAAATTTGGTCTGTAAAAATCTTAATTTTTTTAAAATTGGTTAGCGCTGGTTTCTATTACTGGGAGAGATGATTTATTTAAAAATTTGTATATTTTTTCCATATTAAATTTTCCCAAATTGGAAAGAGATGATCCGCTATCGGTTCCACTATAAAAATATTAAATATTGAAAAATTTTATCCGCCATTTTTTTGGGTTTGTGTCAGATTTGGGGAAACAAACAGTGGTTAAAGCATTTGGGTTTAAAATTAAAATTTAAACAGATGTTTAATTTATAGTTGGAAATGATTTGTTTATATCTCATGACTCCTTGAAATTTATAACCCTCTACAGCAGCTAAGCTAAAATTTTAAGATTCGCCCCTTGGCTCTGTTAAGTTCGTCATACGTCTTTGTGGTTAAAAGTCCAAAATGTTTTATACATTTTGCCCCTTTATTCCCCAGCCGTAATAATGTTAGAAACCAAAGTTTTTCCTTAAATAATTCATGGCTTTCACTTCAATATCGACAATGGGATCAACACCATTTTTTTTGTTTTTAAAAAACCGGCACTAGCATCACCCCAAAATCATTTCTCCGATACAAAGGTTAAATTCCGCTATATGGAAAATACCTTTGGAAAAACGGGTGGAAAAAAAATTAATAAGCCAATTTCCCCGAACCCAATTTTCAACGTAACCACCGGCAAGGTTCCGGCCATCGCCATCAGTCCAGATGAAACTTATAACGCTGCAATTTTTTATTGTCGTAGTTTTTAGTTTATTCTTACTAAATTTGTGTATAAAATTGTAAAATAAACAATGTGGTTTAAATAATTAAATTAATATTTTCCGAAATGTTTTTTTTTTTTAAAATTGTAAGATTAATATAATAATGGGGGTCTTTACCCCACCCTAAGCCCCGGGTCTACACCTGGGCCCTAAAAACGGGAGGGGGCCTCCCCCATATTGGGTTGAATATTTGGCAAATGACTTTGACGGGCATCATTATTTAACACATGCTGGGGTTAATTATGTATCATCCACGGAGGGAGGCCCCAAGTCGCGTGGTTCGCGAAATATGGCAGTTGACAGCTGTCATTTGACAGGTGACAGCCGCCATTATTTTATATCTGTGTAGGACCTGATAGCCATCGGGTTTCCCTTTTTAAACCTGATGTTAAAGCATAAGGGGCCCCAAAGGATCTTTTTGGGTTTTTCCGTCCTAATGCTAAATTGGGTGTTTCGACGATTTTTTAAAAAGCTGTAACCTTTATGGGTTAAAGATGGCGTCATGCGGTTTTCGCTATTGATAAGTACAAACTTTCGCTAATTTTTAAAAAATTTAAACCACGCGTCTTAGACTCATCATCGGGTTAAAAAACGATTTTGCCGATAAGGGGAACGACATAATTTGAGGTTGCGCAAATCTAGTAGGTCTTAGCACAAGTTCCTACGCGTAACGAAAATTTTTCCCAAATTTCGTGGTTTTTTACATATGACAGGTGACAGGTGACATTTGACAGGTGACATTTGACATTTGAAATGGGATTAGTCACGCCCCAAATAACGCGTCACACAAGATTCCCAAATATTTAATTTCGTCAGAATTAAGATAATAAAAACTCCACCGGTGGACGGTGGTTGGTGGCCGGCCTATTCTCCCTACTTTCCACTATACCAACCATGTTAAAGTTAAAATTTAAATTGGTTTAAATAAATATTCGCAAAAAAAAAACAGTATGAACTGGGCGAATCTAGTCCCCAGTGTTTCGGAAGTGTGGTAAAGTCACTTGTTTTGGCTTAAAAATTTAGTGGTGTTGGTTTTAAATTAAATGATTTTTACTATTCTTTATTTGGTTTTTGCTTATGGCCATATATCCCCTTTATTAAGTTTTTTTTTATAGATGTTTTAAAGTTTTAAATAACTTAAATAAATAAAAGTATTATTTTTGATTTGGGGGTTTTAAAATGAGCTTAAAGTTAGATACCAGGGGAACATACTAATTTCATACAAACCTTTTGTTTTTTTGCTTCTAAAATGGTATTGGAGAGTTAATTTTGTGTTTATTAAATTCTTTAAAAACAGATTAATCTCAGGACTTGACCATTACATCAGTAATGACACCAAGTTTAATGTCATGTTATCTTTGTAGCATTTTTAGTTTTAAAGATCCTGCAAATAGTATCTTTATTCATACACTTTTCTGTTCTCGTACAATAAAGTATACTATATTGTAGTACCACCATATAATAAAGTAACCTTTAAAATCCCCCAACATATATAATAGACCGTTTATTATTAAGCACTTAAAATCAAACCCTAAAAAGAAAAACAATTTTTAATGTACCATTTATAAAATAAATTTGATGCAAACAATATTTATGATTGTTCATTTTTGTTAAAATTTTTACTACCTGTTACAAATATTAAAAAAGTATTAAACAGACTGGTCATAATTGATTTTTAGATTATATATCAAAAAAAAAAAAATATGTTTAGATTGGGGGTTAGTCTGATTTTAAATTATATTTTTTAAACTCAAACTTTTACTTTTGTC